>JAODAL010056126.1:0-23496 GCA_025379985.1 Phyllomedusa bahiana | reverse complement strand
TTTTAAAGGTGGGCCCCCAAAATCATCACCACTGGGGGGCCCAAGAATCATCTCCCGGGTGGCCCCAAATTCAGCTCCACTGGTGGACTCAAAAATGAGTCCTTGGGGGGCCTAAGAATCATCCCCAAATGGGGGCCCCAAAAAACATCCCATGGGGCCCAAAAAACTTCCACCAGGGGGCCCCAAAATCAACTCCACTGGTGGGCCCCCAAAAAAAAAACCCATGGGGGCCCAAGAATCAGCTCCACTGGTGGGGCCCCAAAATCTCCATGGGGGCCCCAAGAATCACCCCCCACTGGGGACCAAAAAAACATCTCCAGGTGGGCCCCAAAGAATAAAAACCCACTAGGGGGCCCAAGATTTACCCCCACTGGTGGGACCCAAGTCAACCCCCATTGGTGGGCCCAAGAATATCCCACGGGTGGCCCCAAAAGAATATTCCGGGTGACCCCAAAAATCACCCCCCTGGGGGTACCCCCCCCTGTCCAACACTGAAAGAAAGAGAAAATTTTGGGGAAAGGACCTTTACCGCAATTACTTCCTGCCCCCACTCGCTTTTCTTATAAATTTTTTTGTAAAAAAAATGTAAAAATTCTTTAAATAAATTTCCCCCCCTTGAAAATAAAAAAATTTTTTAAAAGGGGCCACAGTTGAAAGGCTTTACCATAAAGCACCGGCCAATTTTAAATTGTGTAAAAAATCCATACAAAGTAGCCAAACGGCAGAGGGCCCCCGGTCCAAAATACGGGGGCCTGGACAGACGGGTGGCTATAAAAGTGCTGCCTGAAACCCACTGTTCCATAGCCCAGCGGTCCGGGGATGCCAGCAGTGACAGCCGGCGGGCCTCAGCCGGTACCCCTTTTTGGAACCACGGACAAGAAGGACTCCTGTATCCCTCGGGGAAACAAAAAAGGATCCTGTATACCTTGGGACATAAAGGACTCCGTTTCCCCTCTGGGACATAGGATGTCCTGTTACCTCTGGGACATAGAAGGACGTCCTGTTCACCTCTGGGGACATAGAAGGACGTCCTGTATCACCTCTGGGCATAGGAAGGACGTCTGTATCACCTCTGGGACATAGAAGGATTCCTGTATCACCTCTGGGACATAGAAGGATGTCCTGTATCACCTCTTGGACATAGAAGGGCGTCCTGTATCACCTCTGGGACATAGAAGGATGTCCTGTATCACCTCTGGGACATAGAAGGGCGTCCTGTATCACCTCTGGGACATAGAAGGATGTCCTGTATCACCTCTGGGACATAGAAGGACGTCCTGTATCACCCCTGGGACATAGAAGGGCGTCCTGTATCATCTCTGGGACATAGAAGGACGTCCTGTATCCCCTCTGGGACATAGAAGGACGTCCTGTATCACCTCTGGGACATAGAAGGACGTCCTGTATCACCTCTGGGACATAGAAGGACGTCCTGTATCACCTCTGGGACATAGAAGGATGTCCTGTATCACCTCTGGGACATAGAAGGATGTCCTGTATCACCTCTGGGACATAGAAGGACGTCCTGTATCAACTCTGGGACATAGAAGGACGTTCTGTATCACCTCTGGGACATAGAAGGGCGTCCTGTATCACCTCTGGGACATAGAAGGATGTCCTGTATCACCTCTGGGACATAGAAGGACGTCCTGTATCACCTCTGGGACATAGAAGGACGTCCTGTATCACCTCTGGGACATAGAAGGACGTCCTGTATCACCTCTGGGACATAGAAGGACGTCCTGTATCACCTCTGGGACATAGAAGGTCGTCCTGTATCACCTCTGGGACATAGAAGGACGTCCTGTATCACCTCTGGGACATAGAAGGATGTCCTGTATCACCTCTGGGACATAGAAGGGCGTCCTGTATCACCTCTGGGACATAGAAGGACGTCCTGTATCACCTCTGGGACATAGAGGAGTGTCCTGTATCACCTCTGGGCCATACAAGGACGTCCTGTATCACCTCTGGGACATAGAAGGATGTCCTGTATCACCTCTGGGACATAGAAGGACGTCCTGTATCACCTCTGGGACATAGAAGGATGTCCTGTATCACCTCTGGGACATAGAAGGATGTCCTGTATCATCTCTGGTGGTTGCGCTGCCACATGTTGGACAATCTCTCCAGATCCAAAGGTTACATCAATATGACGGAACAGACGGCGCAGCGTGCAGCACTATTTATCCATTACAACGACGGACGCGACGATGGAAACCTTACGGACCTCACTGTAGTCTATAGGGTTCACTGGTGTCTATCATGAACGGATCCAGTACAACCTCCAGATGTGATCCTGGTCCTACAATCCACTGAGGCCTCCATGCACCTGATCCTGTGACTGCAAAAGCGGCTCAGTCTTCTGGGAAGTAAAGCTTTAAGGGGTCGTCTCACTCCAGGGGTCGCTGCTGCTTTTTATGTTAAAGATCTCTCAAAAACAAGTCACTTTGCAATATGTGTCCATTAACAGTGTCCTACCTATTCCTAGATCTCCCCTCTTGTATGGGCTGCATCAGCTCCAGAGGTCGCTATAGCAACAGTCCTGTGTGATCTCTCCTGATAGGCTGCCAGCACTGGTCACTATAGCTACAAAACCTGTTGATTCTCCCTGATAGGCTGCCAGCACTGGTTGCTGTAGCTACAGACCTGTGTGTGTCTCTCCTGATAGCCTGCCAGCGCTGATTGCTATAGCTACAGACCTGTTGTGATTTTTCTCGATAGGCTGCCAGCACTGGTCACTATAGCTACAGATCTGTTCCATCTCCTGATTTGGCTGCCAGCACTGTTTACTATAGCTACAGACCTGTGTGATCTCTCCTGATAGGCTGCCATCACTGATCACTATAGCTACAGACCTGTGTGATCTCTCCTGTATAGGTACCAGTCACTGTCACGTATAGCTACTAGACCTGCCTGTTGATCTCCTCGGCAGATAGGCTGCCCAGCAACTGGTTTGCGTGTAGCTACAGACCTGTGTGATCTCTCCTGATAGGCTGCCTAGCACTGTATTGCTATAGCTACAAGACCTGTGTGATTCTCTCCTGGAAAGCGCTGCCTCAGCCACTGGTCGCACTTGCTATGCTACAGACCTGTGTGTGATCTCTCCTGATAGGCGGCCTGCACTGGTCACTATAGCTACAGACCTGGTTCGCGATCTGCTACATGGTAGGCTGCCACAGCACTGAGTCACTTATAGCTACCAGTGACCTTGTGTGATCTCTCCTGTTAGGCTGCCAGCACTGGTCAGCTATAGCTACAGACCTGTGTCGGTCTTCCTGACGCGGCTGCCAAGCACTAGGTCACTATAGCTACAGGCCTGTGTTGACCTTCTCCACTGATAGGCGCAGCACTATTCACTATAGCTGACAAGACAGCTGATGTGATCACTCCTGTATAGGCTGTCAGCACTGAATACACTGAGTAGACTACAGACCTGTTGATGATCTCTCAACTCTGATAGGCTTGCCTAGTCACTGGTTTTGCTATAGCTACAGACGTACAGACTGTGTGATCTCTATCTCCTGAATAGGCTGCCAAGCACTGGTTGCTATAGCTACAGACCTGTGTGATCTCTCCTGAGAGGTCTGCCGCACTGGTCGCTATAGCTACAGAACTGTGTGATCTCTCCTCGATAGGCTGACAGGCACTGGTTGCTATAGCTACTGACTGTGTGATCTCACCTGATAGGCTGCCCAGCCCTGGCTCTATAGGGTTACAGACCTGTGTGACCTCTCGGAATAGGCTGTCAGTTCTGGGTGATATGTAGCTACAGACCTGTGTGATCTCTAATGTTAGGCTGCCAAGCACTGTTTAGCTATCAGCTCCAGACCTGTGTGAATCTCTCTCATGATAAGGCATGTCTGTTACCTGGTACACAATAGCTACAGACCTGTGTGATCCTCTCCTGATAGGCTGTCAGTAGGCACTATAGCACAGACCTGTCGTGATCTTCCTGATAGGCTGCCAGCACTGAGGTCACTATAGCTACAGACCTGTGTGAGCTCTCCTTGATAGGCTTCCAGCACTGATTGCTATAGCTATCAGGACCTGGCTTTCTGCAGCTCGATAGTAAGTCAATAAAAACTCACCTGAATTCAAAATGAAACAAGTAAACAGGCCGAGGTAGATGAGTCAATGTAGTGAGACCAAACCCTTTAAAGGCAGGGCCATCTTTTTCCATTGGGCCACCACAGTAGGCAGTTGCCGAGGGGGCCCGCAAGTTAGGGCCATGGGTGAATGTATGTTTGTTCCAGGAATAAAAAGAAAACATTCCTGGATCCTTGGTTGCTTTGCTTATGATTTGATGCAGTTTGTGTGTTTTTAGGATGTGCAGCTAGTAAAAACCCAAGGTGGGAGAAGGAGCCAAAGGTCCTGCTCTGCAGAGGTGGTAATTGAAGCTCTGGGCCGGGATGAAATAGTGAAAAGGGAGCCCCTCAGTTACATGTGCCATTTGGACAGTGCTTGTGGCATGAGGGCTTTTGGGGTCCCCTCAGAACGGCGTGAGGATGCACTGTTGTTGTAGCGACTGCTGCCTCTGCACCCCCTATTGTAGCTGCCTCTCTGCCAAAAGTCTTGTAGACTGCAAGCCGCTGGTGTCCAGACATAAGTGGCGTGAGAATAGGGTTGTGTTTGGTTAGAGGCATGACCTGGTGTGATATAATGTATTTCAGCAGGAGGGCCCCATAATGCTGTTATAAGATGGCTCTGCTTAAAGGGGTTTCGGCATTTGGCCAAGTCCCTTCTGAGTTTGGCTTATACCTCTTCACGAGAATGTGGAGATGGCCGCGCTTGTGCAGCTCTCCCCATTCAGATCTATGGGAGCACAGGCGGCCGGCTATAATAAGAACTTGCCATTGACTAATTTGATCTGGGGAGAATTCTCTCAATGCGCCTAGGCCCAGAGTCACTGATGGCATGGCTGTCACAACGTATGAGCCGACCTCAGGAGGGACTCTGCCAAATGTCCTATTAACGGCAGTTTCATGCCACAGTATATGCCAGAAATCGCGTTGACCTGACAGCTTTGGGTCCATTCGGCTGGATCTGTCGGGTTAGAGCTGAACCTCCTGTACCTGAACTCAATGAAAATGAAACAGGGAATACCGCACATGACACCGCTCTCCTCTCCGCATCACAGTTTCGGTTCGGAGCACTGTGCTTTGTAAACCCGCACAGGTGACTAGTGAGAGGTTAGCAGCGCCGTGGCCAATAGCACGCACAACGGGCGGATGGAAGTAACCGCACGTTCTTTAGTGGGAATGTTGGCGACATGTATGGCGTCCTGTGGGTGTGGCCCTGTTGGCTTCTCCCAAAAAGGAGCCGCACTCACAAATCCAGTGCTCTACCTTATATCACCATAGCAAAAACCAGCTCTCTGAAGTAGTATTAGAAATGTGACTGTTTCAGTATTCAAAGAACCACACTTCACCAGGCAACAGTGTAGGTAAGGTGCGTCATGAGCTATGTGTTTGCACTGTACTCAAATACAAGCGCTCGTAGCACAGCTAATGGCATTTGGAAAGAGCTCCCTACCGTCAACCTCACATAAATATTTCTCTGAATGCTCGGTGCTCAGTGGTTAGTATGGGCAGCACGGTGGCTCGGGGTTAGTAATGGGACTGCACGGTGGCTCCAGGGGGTTAGTATGGGCAGCACGGTGGCTCAGGGGTGGGTTAGTATGGGCAGCACGGTGATCAGGGGTTGTATGGGCAGCTCACGGTCGGCTCCAGTGGTTAGTTTGGACAGCACGTGGCTCAGGGCGGTTAGTATGGGCAGCACACAGGTGGCTCAAGTGGTTAGTATGGGCAGCACGGTTGGTCTCAGTGGTTGTATGGGCAGCACGGTGGCTCAGTGGTTCAGTCGGATGTATGGGCAGACACGGTAGAGCAGTCAGTGTTAGTGAATGGGCAGACACGGTGGCTAGGGTGTTGTATGTGGTGCAGCACGGTGGCTCAGGGAGTTAGTATGGAGCAGCACGCGTGCTCGTGGATATCAGTGGCAGCACGATAGGTGGCTCAGCGTGTTAGTATACGGGCACAGCCACGGTGGCTCAGGGAGTTAGGTATGGGCAGCACGGAGGCTCAGGGGTTAGTATGGGCCAGCACGTGGCTCAGTGGTTAGTATGGGCCAGCACGGTGGCTCAGTGGTTAGTATGGGCCAGCCGGGGGCTCAGGGGTTAGTCATGGGCAGCCACAGTGGCCGGGTGAGTTAGTATGGCAGCTCGGGTGGCTCAGTGGTTAGTATGCGGCAGAACGGTTGGCTAGTGGGTAGTATGGGCAGCGACGGTGGCCTCAGTAGGGGTTAGTGATGGGGAGCTCGAATGGCGCAGGGGTTAGTTATGGGCCAGCACGGTGTGATCAGGGGTTTGTGATGGGCAGCCACTGGGGGGTGGCTCAGTGGTTAGTTATGGGTAGACCGGATGGCTCAGTGGATAGTATGGGGCAGGCACAGAGGCTCAGGGGTTGTATGGGCAGCACAGTGGCCTCAGTGGTTAGTATGGGCAGCACAGAGTTTGGCTCAGTGGTTAGTCATTGGGCTGCACTAGGTGCGCCAGACAGGGCGTTTAGTATGGGCAGCACAGTGGCTCAGCAGGCTGTAGTATGGGCACAGCCACGGTGGCTCAGTGGTATAGTATGGGTAGCACGTTGGCCTCGCATTGGATAGTAATGGGCAGCAGCACATGTGGCTCAGGGTTTGTTAGTATGGGCACTGCATGGTGGTCTCAGGGTTGAGTTAGTATGGGCAGCACGGTGGCTCGCAGCGTTAGTATGGGGCAGCACGGTGTGCTCAGGGGTTACGTATGCGCAGCACGGTCGCGCTCAGTGGTAGTGATGGGCAGCACGGTGGCTCAGTGGTTAGTATGGGCAGCAACGGTGACTTCAGTGGTCTGTTTGGGCAGGACGGGTTGCTTCAGTGGTTAGTCATGGCACCCACGGTGGTCAGGAGAAGTTAGTATGGGCAGCACAGGTGGGCTCAGGGGTTAGTACGGGGGCCAGGCACGCGGTGGCTCAGTGGTTAGTACGGGCAGCACGGTTGGCTGCAGGGAATATAGTAATGGGCAAGCACGGTGAATCAGTGGTTTGTATGGAGACAAGCACGGTGGCTCTGGTAGTTAGTAATATAATGGTGCCAACACGGTGGATCAGGAGGTCAGGTATGTGGCAGCTTACGGTGGCCGTTCAGTGCTTCTAGTACTGGGCAGCCACGGGTGGATCAGTGTGGTTAGTATGGGTTAGCACGATGGCTCAGTGGGATAGTGATGGGCAGCACAGTGGCTCAGGGGTTAGTATGGGGCAGCACGGTGGCTCAGGGAGTTAGTATGGGCAGCAAGGTGGGTCGGGTGTTAGTATGGGAAGCAGGGTGGCCTCAGGGCGAGTGTAGTATGGGCAGCACGGTTGGCTCAGGGGTTAGTATGGGGCCGCCACAGTGGCTCTGCGTGGTTGTAGTATGCAGCAGCACGGTGCTCTGTTGTTAGTATGGGCACAGGTGGCTCAGGGGTTAGTATTATGGGCCAGCATGGTGGCTCAGCGGTTAGTATGGAAGGCACGGTGGGCTCAGGGGGATTAGTATGGGCTGCATCGGTTGGCTCAGGGGGTTAGTATGGGCAGAACGGTGGCTCAGTGGTTTGTGGGCAGCACAGTGTACTCAGATGGTTAGGTGGATGGGCAGCTCGGTGGCTCAGTGGGTTGATATGGTGCAGCACGGTGGCTCAGGGGTTTAGTATGTGGTGCACAGCACTGCGGTGAATATTCAGTGGTAGTAATGGCGCAGCACGGTGGCTTCCAGTGGTTTGTTTGGGCAGACACGGTGGACCTCAGCAGTTAAGTATGGGCCAGCCGGTGGATCAGGGGTTAGTATGGGCAGCACGGTGGGCCTCAGGTGTTAGTAAGGGCAGCACGGGTGGCTCAGTGTGGTTAGTACGGGCAGCACGGATTTTTGGCACGAGAGTGATTGTAGTAATGGGGACAGCATGGTGACTCAGTGGTTTAGTATGGGCGGCCGGTGGAGCAGTGGGTTAGTAGCGGCCAGCACGGTGGCACAGGGGTTACTCATGGGCAGACAAGATGGCTCAGGGGGTTTTGTTTGGGCAGCACGGTGGCTCAGGCCGTTAGTATGGGCAGCACGGTCCCGGGCTCACTGTGGTTAGTATTGGCGCACGGTGGCGACGCAGCGGTGGTTAGTATATGTGGTCTGCACTCGGTGGTCCACGCGTGTGTAGTATTGGCGCAGCACGTGGTGCTGAGGGTTGAGTATGGGCAGCACGGTGGGATCAGCGGTTAGTATGGGGAGCACAGGTGGCTCTGTGGTTAGTATGGGCAGCAGGGTTGGGTCAGTGGTTAGTATGGGCCAGGCACGGTGGCTCAAGTGGTTAGTATGGAGCACGGTGGCTCAGTGGTTAGTATGGTGCTGCACTGTGGCTATGTGGTTGTAGTGATGGGCTGAAGGATGGGTAACGTGGTTTAGTTATGAGACAGTCTCGGGGCTCAGGGGTTAATATGAGACAAGCACTGTGGAATCAGGGGTTAGTATGGGCTGCCACGGTGGGCTCTCAGTGGTTATTTTGGGAGCACGCGTTGGCTCCAGTTGGTTAGTAGGGGCAGCAGGGATGGGTCAGTGGTTGAGTTTGTGCAAGCTCATGGTTCTTATGGGATTCATTGCAAAAAGTCAGATCTCCTCCACAATCAAACAAAAGGTGGCTCTAGTGGGGTGGTATGGCCAAGCCGGTGGCTCAGTGGTTAGTATGGGTAGCACGGTGGCTCAGTGGTTAGTATGGGTCAGCCGGTGGCTTCAGTGGTTAGTATGGGCAGCAACGGTGGGCCAGTGGTAGTATGGGCAGTACGGTTGGCTTAGGGTCTTTAGTATGGGCCAGCTAAGGTGGCCTTCAGGGTTAGTGAATGGGCGCTAGCGACGTGGCCTCAGGGCGGTAGTATGAAAGGCCTAGCACGAGTGCTCAAGGGGGTTAGGTTGGGCAGCTCGGAGATAATGGTGGCTCAGGGGTTAGTGGCGGCAGCTTCAAGTGGCTCATTGGTTAGTATGGGGCAGCACGGTGGCTGTCAGTTGGTTAGTGAAATGGGAAGCACGGTGCGCAGTCATTATACCACTGTTTTTTTCCCTGCTGCAACAAGGTCTCTCGTCCAGGTATAAACTCAGCAATGTGGGCCCCTCATCCAGTATAACGGCGCGGGCCCCTCGTCTTGCTGGCTGTCCTTCGTGAGCGACACCCAAGGCAGAAACAAGAATACGTCGTCTCCGTCCACATCCTGCAGAACACGGATTTCTTCTCACAAACAGCTCGTCTGTAGATAATGAAGCATCGCTCAGGGAGCCGCTCCCTCCTGGACCCTCATCAGAGGCTTCAGGGGACGACTCCCAGCAGTTTGGACAGGACAAAGTGTTATCTTGGAAAGCTCCAAGTGATGAGAAGAGAGGAGCTTCCAAAACTCCAAGAAAGGAAACTCGTCCAAAACATTCCTCTTGTATACAAGACTAATAAAAAAGAGAAATCTCCAGGACCCAACTCATGGGGGACATGCAACCAACATTATAGGGTCATCTCTAGGGGAAATGTAAGGTCACCTCTAGGGGAAATGTAAGGTAAACTCTGGGGGGAAATGTGAGGTCACCTCTAGGGGAAATGTGAGGTCACCGCGAGGGGTAAAATGTGAGGGCACCTCTAGGGGGAAATGTGAGGTCAACCCTGAGGGGAAATGTAAGGTCACCTTTGGGGAAAATGTTAAGGTACAACTCTGGGGGGAAAGGAAATGGAGAGGTCACCTATAGGGGAAAATGTGGCGAGGTCAACTCAGTATCTAGGGGAAATGTTGAGCGTCACTCAAGGTGGGTAAAATGTCCGAGTGGAATCACTCTAGGGGGGAAATTTGTAGAGGTCAACCCTGGGGGAAAATGTAAGGTCACCTCTAGGAGGAAATGTGAGGTCAACCCTGGGCGGAGGAGGGAAAGATGCAGAGGTATCTTAGGAGGGGAATTTGTGAGAGGTTCAACTTGTGGGGGAAATGTAAGGTCAACATCGTGGGTGACAATGTGAAGTCAACTCTAGGGGAAACGTGAGGTCAACTCTGGGGTGAAATTTGAGGTCACCTCTAGGGGGGAAATCAGAGGTCAGCTCTGAGAGGAAGCCTGAGGGCACCTATAACAGATGTCACATGGTCCACAGAGAAGCAGAAATGCAGAGGACTTGTTCTTTGTAATAGATTTTATGCTTCGTGCATTGTAAGAATAATTTCCATTGGTGGGCCCCAAGAATCCCCTCCACTGGGGGACCCCAAGAATCCCCTCCACTGGTGGGCCCCATAATCATCTCCACTTGTGGGCCCCAAGAATCATCCGCCGAAACTGCAGTGGCTCTGACCCATGATTCATGTCTCTACTGGTTGGGCCCCAAGATTCAATGCTCCACTGGTGCGGCTCCAAGAATGAATCTCCACTGGTGGTGCCCACTATCATCTCCACTGGTGGGCCAAACAATTCATCCTCCACTGGTGGGACCCAAGTAATCGTCTCAATGGTGCCCCCAAGAATCATCTCTACTGGTGATCAAAAGAAACAACTACACTGATGGACACCAAGAATCACCTCCATGGTGGGCCCAAGGAATCATCTCACTGTGTCCCAAAGAAATCTCCTTCACTTGGTGGACACAAGAATCAACTCCACTGGTGGGCCCAGACTCAACCTCCACCTGGTGGCCGTTCAAAGAACCATCTCCCGTGGTGACCCCAAGAATCAATTCTCTAAATAGTCTTGACACCCCATGAAAACAAACTCCACTGGTGATCCCAAGATAACAACTCCACTGCTGGACCCATGAATCACACGCGACCCAGATGGTGGGCCCCAAGAATCAATCTACAGTGCGTTGGCCCCGGGAATCATCTCCAGACTGGTGCCCCAGAATCATCTCCACTGGTGAGCCCGAAGAATTCATCTCCACTGGCTAGCCCCAAGAATCATCTCCAATGGTGACCCAAGATTCATCTCCACTGGTGGCCCCAAGATATCACCTCCACTGGTGACCCCAAGAGATCATCATCCACTGGTGGACACACCAAGTATCCAACTCCACTGTGGCCTCAAGAAAATCTCCACTGGTTGACCCCAAGAATCAATTCTCTACTGGTGGCCATTAACAACTCACTGGTGATCCCATGAAACGTATCCCACTGCCTGGACCCCAATGTATCACCTTCACTGGTGGGCCCAAGAATCCATCTCCACTGGTGGCCCCAGAATCCATCTTCCACTGGCTTTGGTGCCCCTATAGAATCATCTCACTGGGTGAGAGCCCATGTATCATCTCCACTGCGTGGCCCCTGAAGCAATTCATCTCCACTGGTGACCCCAAGAATCATCTCACTGGTGGCCTATCTAGAATCACTTATCACCTCCACTCGTTGACACAAGAATCATCTCCACTGGTGTGGTGGAGACACCCAAGAATACAACTACACTGGGTTGCACCAAGAATCACGCCACTGTTTGGGCTCACCAAGAATCACTCTCTACTGGTGGGCCCCCCAATGAATCACCCTCCAGCTGGTGGCCCAACAATCATCTCCACTGGTGGAACCCCAAAGATCATCTCTCCCACTGGTGGTCCAAGAATCATCTCCACTGGTGGCCCCAAGAATCATCTCCACTGGTGGCCACAAGAATCAACCCTCCACTGGTGACCCCATGAACATCTCCACTGGTGGCCTCAAGAATCAACTCACTGAGTGATGTCGCGACACCAAGCTAATCATCTCTTGAAGTGGTGGGCCCCACATGGAGAATGCATCTCCAACTGGTGTGCCCAAGAATCATCTCCACTGGTGTCCCCAAGAATCATCTCCACTGGTGACCCAAGAAACAACTCAACTGTGTGATCCCAGAAAAAAACTCCACTGTGGCCCCAAGAATCTTCTCCACTGGTGGTCCAAAGTAGCATCTCCACTGGGGAGCCCACAAGATTCATTCTCACTGGTGGCCCCATAGTCATCTCCCACTGGTGGCCCCAAGAATCATCTCCACTGGTGGCCCCAAGAATCAACTCCACTGGTGGACCCAAGAATCACCTCACTGGTGATCCCCAGAATACATCTCCACTGGGTGGACAGCAAGAATCAACTCCATGGTAGGCCCCAAGAATCATTTCCATGGTCGGGCACCATAGAATCACTCGCACTTACTGATGGGCTCCAAGAATGACACCTCCACTGGCGACCCTACAAGAATTTCTCTACTGGTAGTGGCACCAAGAATCACCTCCAGTGGTGACCCCAAGAATATCTCCACTGGTGGCCCGCAAGAATCATCTCCATGGTGGCTTCAAGAAACACTCCACTTGGTGATCCCAAGAAAACAACTCCACTGTGGACCCCAAGACATCACCTCCAGGTGGCACCAAGGAATACATCACCATGGTGGCCCCAAGAATCACCTCCACTGGTGGCCCCAAGTTTATTATACATCTCCACTGGTGAGCTCCAAGATAGTCATCTCCAACTGGTGGGACCTCAAATAGAGAGAGATAACCTCCACTGGTGACCCCAAGAATCACCTCCACTGGTTGACCACCGCAAGAATTATTCCTATGGTGGGATCACAAAGTAATCTGCTCCACTGGTGGACCCAAGAACCTCTCCATGCGATGAGCCCCAAGAATTGATCTCCTATGTTGGTCACAAGAATCAACTCCATGGTGACCCCATAAAGACTCAACTCCACTGTGGGTCCAGAATCCAACTCCCTGGTGGGCCCCAAGAATCACTTCCACTGGTGCGGCCCCAAGAATCATCTCCATGGTGGGCCCCAAGAATCAATATCTCCAATTGGTGTGGCCCCAAAGAATCAATCTCCACTGGTGGGCCCTTAGAATCAAACTCCATGGTGAGAATCATCTCCACTGGTGGATATCTTTTACTTCTCTTTAGCTCCCGCAGTGGGGCGGCCATGTTTGTTGTCACCCAGCTTTCTATAGAGCAGGGCAGGGCTGGTTTTCTCACCGCTTGGTGCCGGGCTCTGTATCTTCTCCCCGGGTGCTGAGGTGATTTCTGGACTTACAAGTCTTGATTGAGCTGCATGAGTGTCACAATCGCAGGGAGGTGAGCAGCAGCCGCCAGAATGTGCTGTGCCCGGCGTGACGTGCCATCGGAGAAATTCCTCCTATCCCCTCTGCTGGCGCAGGGAATTTCCCATGTGCTGTGGTTATTGCCTGCAGGGATCTCTGCTCTTCTCTGCAGTCCTGACTGTGCTAATGATGGATACATTAGATTTACTGGCTATTCATTTAGGACAAGCTCTTGGCTGTGAATCACAGAACTCCAGCTTTGTATGTGCCTGCTCTGTATGCGACTGCTCCACATGTGCCTACTCTGTATGTGCCTACTCTGTATGTGCCTGCTCTGCGTGTGCCTACTCTGTATGTGAGTGCTCTGCATGTGCCTACTCTGTATATACCTGCTCTGTATGTGAGTGGTCTGTGACAATGTACCTGCTCTCGTATTTTTGTGACTGTCTCCGCATGTGCCACTTTGCTGTGCTTGCCTCCATTTGTGACCTGCTCCGCATGTTACCTGCTTCCGTATGTGGATTGTTGCTCCGCATGTGCCACTCTGCTTGTGCTTGCTCCATATGTGACTGCTACGAATGTACCTGCTCTGTATGTGATTGCTCCACATGTGACTGCTCCACATGTACCTGCTCCGTATGTGACTGCTCCGCATGTGCCACTCTGCTTGTGCTTGCTCCATATGTGACTGCTCCGCATGTACCTGCTCTGTATGTGACTGCTCCACATGTGACTGCTCTGCATGTGCCTGCTCCACATGCGACTGCTCTGCATGTGCCTGCTCTGTATGCGACTGTTCCACATGTGCCTACTCTGTATGTGCCTGCTCTGCGCGTGCCTACTCTGTATGTGCCTGCTCTGTATGTGAGTGCTCTGCATGTGCCTACTCTGTATATACCTGCTCTGTATTTGACTGCTCCACATGTACCTGCACCGAATGTGACTGCTCCGCATGTTCCACACTGCATGTGCTTGCTCCATATGTGACTGCTCCGCCATGTCCTGCTCTGTGTGTGCGGCTACTGCTCCCAATGTGCCTGCTCTGCATTGTGATCTGCTCCAATCATCGATGCTCTTGAAATGTGCATGGCTTTTATGCGTACGTGTTCCACATGTGCCTGTATTCTGTATGTGCCTGCTCTGCGCGTGCCTACTCTGTATGTGCCTGCTCTGTATGTGAGTGCTCCACATGTGCCTACTCTGTATGTGACTGCTCTGTATGCGACTGCTCCACATGTGCCTACTCTGTATGTGCCTGCTCTGTGTGTGCCTACTCTGTATGTGCCTGCTCTGTATGTGAGTGCTCTGCATGTTGCTACTCTGTATGTACCTGCTCTGTATGTGACTGCTCCACATGTACCTGCTCCGTATGTGACTGCTCCGCATGTGCCACTCTGCTTGTGCTTGCTCCATATGTGACTGCTCCGCATGTACCTGCTCCGTATGTGACTGCTTCGTATGTGACTGCTCCACATGTGACTGCTCTGCATGTGCCTGCTCCACATGCGACTGCTCTGCATGTGCCTGCTCCATATGTGAGTACTCTGCATGTGCCCGCTCCGTATGTGCCTATTCCACATGTCACTGCTATGCATGTGCCTGTCACATATAAGGCGTGCTCTGCAGTGCTGATCTGCTCATGATGCGGTCTCCTCTAGCTCTGACTGCATGCAGTGCTTTCTTCAGATTAAAGTTTAAAGAAACATGAGAGGAGAATGAACAGAAATAATTTTGATGATGCAGGAGACCGATTCCTACAATCTGAAATGAGATTGCTCACGAGGCTGATCAAATGAATGGTGCAGAATATGGGGGGCAGGGGTAGCAGTCTCTACCGGGTGGTGGAGGCTTTGTTGGGGTCCAATGGCTCCACTTGCCACATAAGATGGACACAGTTTTTTTTTTTCTTGATGTAATTGGCACAGGGTTGGTCCATCCCTTTCATAGAATTTGCATTGGGGCCAATGAGATTTAAAGGGGTGCTCCCACCATAGACTTTGATGATATATTGCTATGATATCAGAGTCTGATAGGTCACGCTTGCATCTGACTCTTCATGGTCGAACACATCTCGTCTCCATTCAGAGCTGACACATTTGGTTCCCGTTCCATAGATAGGTGTGGGGCACAGGGGTGGATCCCACACCTATAGGACTTTGGTGACATATCTCATCACTAAACCATCAAAGTGCCAGCTGGGAACACCCATTTTAGGTTACATGTTTAATAAGTCCCTGGTGACTGATCATTCTCTGTACAGGAAGCAACATCCTGGGATTGTGGAAGGAAGGAGCAGGGGGAACAGGAGTGTCCAGCCAGAGATTGTGAGTGTGGAAAGAATGGAGGCAGGGGAACAGGAGTGTCAGCAGAGATTGATGATTGTGAAGGGAAGGAGCAGGGGCGAGGGGGAACAGGAGTGTCAGCCAGAGATTTGTGATTGTGAAGGGGAAAGGAGCAGGGGGAACAAGGAATGTGTAGCCGCCAGAGATTGTGTATTGTGGAAGAAAGAAGGCAGGGGGGGGAACAGGGAGTGTCCAGCCAGAGATTGTGATGTGGAAGGAAGGAGCAGGGAACAGGATGAGTCCCAGTCAGAGTTTGTGATTTGTGAAGGGAGGCAGCAGGGGGAAACAGGAGGTGTCCAGCCGAAGATTGTGATCGTTGGAGGAAGGTAGCAGGGGGAACAGGGAGTGTCAGCCGGAGATTGTGATTGTGGAGGAAAGGAGCTAGGGGGCGGGGAACAGGAGTTGCCAGTCGGAGATTGTGTTTGGAAGGGAAGGGGCTGGGGGGAACAGGAGTGATCTGCTAGAGATTGTGATTGTGGAGGGAAGGAGTAGGGGGAGCAGGAGTGTCCAGTCCAGACATGTGATTGTGGAGGGAAGTAGTAGGCTGGGAACAGAGATAGTGTCCAGCCGGGGGATTGTGATGTGAGGGAAGGGGTGCTGGGAGCGTGTCCAGTTAAGTGATTGTATGATTGTGAAGAAAGGAGCAGGGGGAACAGGAGTGTCTCCACAGCCAGGACACTTGTGATTGTGGAAGGAAGGAGGCAGCGGGGAAACATGAGTGATCTGCCAGAGATGTGATTGTTGGAGGGCAGCAGTAGGCAGGAGGAACAGAGTGTCCAGCCAGAGATTGTGATCGTGGGAGGGAGGAGCAGGGGGAAAGGAACAAGAGTTGTCCAGCCAGAGATTGTGATCGTGGAGGGGAGAGGAGCAGGGGGAACAGGGAGTGTGCAGCGGAGGATTGTGATGTGGAGGGGAAGGGTCAGGGGGAACAGGAGTGTCCAGCCGAGAGATTTGTGATTGTGGTAGGAAGGCGCAGGGGGGGAACAGGAGTGTCCAGCCAGCAGAAGATTGTGACTTGTGGAAGGATGGAGCAGGAGGAAACCAAGGAGTGTACAGCAGGAGATTGTGATCAGTGGGAGGGAAGAGGAAGGGGAACAGGAGTGTTCAGCGGTGATCTGTGATTGTGGAGGAAGGGCAAGGGGAACAGGAGTGTCCCAGGGAGATTGTGATTGTGGAAGGAAGAGCAGGAGGAACACGGAGCTGTCCAGCCGGAGATTGTGATCGTGGAGGGAAGGAGCAGGGGGAACAAGAGTGTCCAGCCAGAGATTGTGATCGTGGAGGGAAGGAGTAAGGAGCAGGGGTGGGAACAGGAGTGTCCAGCCGGAGATTGTGATTGTGGAGGGATCAGGGGGCAGGGTGGAAACAGGAGTTGTCCAGCCGGAGATTGTGATTGTGGTTGGAAGGAAGCAGGGGAACAGGAGTGTCCAGGCCAGAGATTGGTGAGATCGTGGAGGGAAGAGGCAGGGGCAACAGCGACAGTGTCCAGCTGGAGATTGTGATTGTGGAGGGAAGGGAGCAGGGGGAACAGGAGTGGTCCCAGCTGAGATGTGATTGATATGGGTAGGAAGAAGCAAGGGGGGGGAACAGGATTGTGTGCCAGCCCAAGATTGTGGATTGTGGAAGGAAGGAGCAGGGGGAAACAAGAGTGATCCAGCAGAGATTGTGATTTGTGGAAAGGAAGGAGCAGGGGAACAGGGAGTGTCCAGCCAGAGATTGTGAATTGTGGGAGGAGAAAGAGGAGCAGCGGGAACTGGAAGTGTGCAGCCAGAGATGTGATTGTGGAGGGATGGTGCAGGGGAAAACAGGGTGTTCCAGCCAGAGATTGTGATTGTGGAGAAGAGAGAGCAGTGGGGAAACAGGACCGGTGTCCAGCCAGACATATTTGGTTTATGTTGGGGGGGGGGGAAAATTGTGGAAGGAAGAGCAGGGGGAACAGGAAGTGATCTGCAGAGATTGTGATGTGGAGGTGAAGGAGCTGGAGGAACAGGAGTGTCCAGCCGAGATTGAGTGATCGTGGAGGGAGGGAGGAGCAGGGAGGAACAAGAGTGTCCAAGCTGAGATTTTTGTGTGATACGTGGAGGGAAGGAGCAGAGGGGAAACAGGAGATGTCAGCCGGAGATTGTGATTGTGGAGGGAAGGGGCAGGGGGGTAAGAGTTTCCAGCCGGGAGATTGTGATTGTGGTTAGAGAAGGGCAGGGGGAACAGGAATGTCCGCCAGAGATTGTGATTGTGGAAGAGAAGGAGCAGGAGGAGAACAGGGAGTGTCTCAGCCGGAGATTGTAGATCGTGGAGAGGGAAGAAGGCAGGAGGGAAACAGGAGTGTTCCAGCGGAGATTGTGATTGTGGAAAGGGGAAAACGGGGCAGGGGGGGAACAGGAGTGAGTCCAGCTGGAGATGTGATTGTGGAAGGGCAGAAGGAAGGCAGGAGGAAAAAGGAGTGTCCAGCCAGGAGAATGTGATCGTGGAAGGGAAGGGAGCAGGGGGAATATAGAAGTAGTCCAGCCAGAGATGTGGATCGTTTGGAAGGAAGGAGAGGGGGAACAGGAAGCGTAAACGTGCCCAGCCGGAGATTGTGATTGTGGAGGGAAGGAGTAGGGTGAACAGGAGTGTCCAGTCAGAGATTGTGATTGTGGAGGGAAGGGGCAGGGGGAACAGGAGTGTCCAGCCGGAGATTGTGATTGTGGAGGGAAGGAGCAGGGGGAACAGGAGTGTCCAGCCAGAGATTGTGATTGTGGAGGGAAGGAGCAGGAGGAACAGGAGTGTCCAGCCGGAGATTGTGATCGTGGAGGGAAGAGGCAGGGGGAACAGGAGTGTCCAGCCAGAGATTGTGATCGTGGAGGGAAGGGGCAGGGGGAACAGGAGTGTCCAGCTGGGGATTGTGATTGTGGAGGGAAGGAGGAGACAGGAGTGTCCAGTTAGAGATTGTGATTGTGGAAGGAAGGAGCAGGGGGAACAGGAGTGTCCTGCCAGAGATTGTGATTGTGGTGGGAAGGGGCAGGGGGAACAAGAGTTTCCAGCCAGAGATTGTGATCGTGGAGGGAAGGAGCAGGGGGAACAAGAGTGTCCAGCCAGAGATTGTGATCGTGGAGGGAAGGAGCAGGGGGAACAGGAGTGTCCAGCCGGAGATTGTGATTGTGGAGGGAAGGGGCAGGGGGAACAGGAGTGTCCAGCTGGAGATTGTGATTGTGGTAGGAAGGAGCAGGGGGAACAGGAGTGTCCAGCCAGAGATTGTGATTGTGGAAGGAAGGAGCAGGGGGAACAGGAGTGTCCAGCCAGAGATTGTGATCGTGGAGGGTAGAGGCAGGGGGAACAGGAGTGTCCAGCCGGAGATTGTGATTGTGGAGGGAAGGGGCAGGGGGAACAGGAGTGTCCAGCTGGAGATTGTGATTGTGGAAGGAAGGAGCAGGAGGAACAGGAGTGTCCAGCCGGAGATTGTGATCGTGGAGGGAAGGAGCAGGGGGAACAAGAGTGTCCAGCCAGAGATTGTGATTGTGGGAGCGAAGGGCAGGGGGAAAGGAGTGTCAGCGGAGATTGTGATTGTGGGAGGGAAGGGGTGGGGGGAACAGGAGTGTCCAGCCTGCGATTGTGATTGTGGACGGAAGGAGCAGGGGAACAGGAGTGTCCAGCCAGAGATTGTGATTGTGGAGGGAAGGAGCAGGCGGAACTGGAGTGTCCAGCCAGAGATTGTGATGGGGGGAGAGGCCCAGGGGGAACAGGAGTGTCCAGCCTGAGATTGTGATCGTGGAGGGAAGGGGCAGGGGGAACAGGAGTGTCCAGCCAGAGATTGTGATTGTGGAGGGAAGCGGCAGGGGGAATAGGAGTGATCTATCAGATATTGTGATTATGGAAGGCAGGAGCAGGGGAACAGGAGTGTCCAGTCAGAGATTGTGATTGTGTAAGGCAGGAGCAAGGGAACAGGAGTGTCCAGCCGGAGACTGTGATTGTGGAAGGAAGAGGCAGGGGGAAGAGGAGTGTCCTGCCTGAGTTTGTGATTGGGAAGGGAAGGGTAAAAGCAACATAAGTGTCCAGCCATAGATTGTGATTGTGAAGGGAAGGAGCAGGGGAACAGGAGTGTCCAGTCAGACATTGTGATTGTGGAAGGAAGGAGCAGGGGGAACAGGAGTGATCTGCCAGAGATTGTGATTGTGGAGGGAAGGAGCAGGGGGAACAGGAGTGTCCAGCCGGAGATTGTGATTGTGGAAGGAAGGGGCTGGGGGAACAGGAGTGATCTGCTAGAGATTGTGATTGTGGAAGGAAGGAGTAGGGGGAACAGGAGTGTCCAGCTGGGGATTGTGATCATGGAGGGAAGGGGCAGGGGGAACAGGAGTGAACTGCCAGAGATTGTGATTGTGGAGAGAAGGAGCAGGGGGAACAGGAGTGTCCTGCCAGAGATTGTGGAGGGAAGGGGCAGGGGCAGGGCCGGACTGGGAATAAAAATCAGCCCTGGCACTGTCCCCAGCAGCCCACACACAATATCCGCTTAAAAAAATTCCCCATGTTCTCGCACCTCGCCACTTTCTAAAATAAACTGCACTATAAGGCTGCTTTCACACGGAGCACTTTTGATGCATTTTTTATGTGTTTTGGTGCGTTTTTGTGCAGAAAGGCAGAGTATTTAATGCTGGACATTTCTGCACTAGTTACTGGGGGCAGCATATGGGCAGACAGGGCTGGTATATAGGTAGCCAGGGCTGGTATATAGGTAGCCAGCGCAGCATATGGGCAGACAGGGCTGGTTATATAGTTTAGCCGGGCTGGTATATAGGTAGCCAGGGCAGCATAGGGGCAGACGGGCTGGTATATAGGTAGCCAGGGCAGCGCATATGGGCAGACGGGCTGGGTATTTTGGGTTTAGCCAGGGCAGCATATGGGCAGACAGGGCTGGTTATATAGGTAGCTAGGGCAGCATATGGGCAGACAGGGCTGGTATATAGGTAGCCAGGGCAGCATATGGGCAGACAGAGCTGGTATATAGGTAGCCAGGGCAGCAAATGGGCAGACAGGGTGGTATTATAGGTAGCTAGGGCTGGTATATAGGTAGCCGGGCAGCATATGGGCGACAGGGCTGGTATATAGGTAGCCAGGGCCAGAATATTGTGCAGACGGGCTGGTTTAGGTAGCAGGGCAGCTTTATGGGCAGACAGGGCTGGTATATAGGTAGCCAGGGCTGGTATATAGGTAGCCAGGGCTGGTAGTTTGAAAAATAAATAAAACCAATACTTACCTGAGGTCTCTGCTTCCTCTTCTGTCCCCTTTCTGGAGGCCGACGGCAACAATGTGCTGGATGCGGAGTGGGTGCGCGATGACGTCATCACATCGCGCGCCTGCCCCGCGGCCTCCTGGGAGCTGAACAGACGGGATCAGAAGATCCCAGATGTTCAGCCTCGGCTGCTGCTTGCACCGCACGGTGCAAGCGGCGGCGTGATGGCTTGCATGGTGGGTTGGGGGACCCGGCCCCTTTTGCACGTGGGGCGAAGGGGGCCTGTCGGTCACCTGCCACAGTGGTCCGGTCGCTGATGCGACCATTGCAGCCCCTGTAGTGCGAGACAGGCGCCGGGACTCGGGGCCCGCCGGGGGGAAAACATGGTGCCTCGGCGGGCGTCCAAAACGGCCCCTGCGGCCCAGACCCCAGTGGCCCGCCGGGCAAATGCCCGGTTTGCCCTATGGGCAGGCCGGATCTGGGCAGGGGGGACAGGAGTGTCCAGCTAGATATTGTGATTGTGGAGGGAAGGAGCAGGGGGAACAGGAGTGTCCAGCCAGAGATTGTGATTGTGGAAGGAAGGAGCAGGGGAACAGGAGTGTCCAGCGGGAGATTGTGTTTGTGGAAGGAAGGAGCAGGAGGAACAGGAGTGTCAGGCCAGACATTGTGATTGTGGAAGGAAGGAGCAGGGGGAACAGGAGTGTCCAGTCGGAGATTGTGATTGTGTACGGAAGGAGCAGGGGGAACTGGAGTGTCCAGCTGGAGATTGTGGAAGGAAGGGGCTGGGGGAACAGGAGTGATCTGCTAGAGATTGTTATTGTGGAGGGAAGGAGCAGGGGGAACAGGAGTGTCCAGCTGGGGATTGTGATCATGGAGGGAAGGGGCAGGGGGAACAGGAGTGTCCAGACAGAGATTGTGATTGTGGAGGGAAGGAGCAGGAGGAACAGGAGTGTCCAGCTGGAGATTGTGTTTGTGGAGGGAAGGAGCAGGGGGAACAGGAGTGTCCAGTCGGAGATTGTGATTGTGGAAGGAAGGAGCAGGGGGAACAGGAGTGTCCAGCCAGAGATTGTGATTGTGGAGGGAAGGAGCAGGGGGAACAGGAGTGTCCAGTCAGAGATTGTGATTGTGGAGGGAAGGAGCAGGGGGAACAGGAGTGTCCAGCCAGAGATTGTGATTGTGGAAGGAAGGAGCAGGGGAACAGGAGTGTCCAGCCAGAGATTGTGATTGTGGAGGGAAGGAGCAGGGGGACAGGAGTGTCCAGTCAGAGATTGTGATTGTGGAAGGAAGGAGCATGGGGAACTGGAATGTCCAGCCGGAGATTGTGATTGTGGAGGGAAGGAGCAGGGGGAACAGGAGTGTCCAGCTGGGGATTGTGATCATGGAGGGAAGCGGCAGGGGGAACAGGAGTGAACTACAAGAGATTGTGATTGTGGAAGGAAGGAGCAGGGGAACAGGAGTGTCCTGCAAAATATTTTGATTGTGGAGGGAAGGTGCAGGGGGAACTGGAGTGTCCAGCTGGAGATTGTGATTGTGGAGGGAAGGGGCAGGGGGAACTGGAGTGTCCAGCCAGAGATTGTGATTGTGGAGGGAAGGAGCAGGGGGAACTGGAGTGTCCAGCCGGAGATTGTGATTGTGGAGGGAAGGGGCTGGGGGAACAGGAGTGATCTGCTAGAGATTGTGAAGGGAAGGAGCAGGGGGTACAGGAGTGTCCAGCCAGAGATTGTGATTGTAGAGGGAAGGAGCAGGGGGAACTGGAGTGATCTACCAGATATTGTGATTGTGAAAGGCAGGAGCAGGGGAACAGGAGTGTCCAGTCAGAGATTGTGATTGTGTAAGGCAGGAGCAGGGGAACAGGAGTGTCCAGTCAGAGATTGTGATTGTGGAGGGAAGGAGCAGGGGGAACCGGAGTGTCCAGCGGGAGACTGTGATTGTGGAAGGAAGAGGCAGGGGGAAGAGGAGTGTCCAGCCTGAGTTTGTGATTGTGAAGGGAAGGGTAGAAGCAACATAAGTGTTCAGCCATAGATTGTGATTGTGGAAGGAAGGAACAGGGGGAACAGGAGTTTCCAGTCAGAGATTGTGATTGTGGAGGGAAGGGGAAGGAGGAGCAGGATTAAAGTTTAAAGAAACATGAGAGGAGAAGGGACACTAATAATGGTGACGATTCAGGAGACCGATTACGGAGAGTGTGGAGGGAAGGGGCCTGGGGAACAGGAGTGTCCATCCTCGAATTGTGATTGGATAGGGAAGGGGGAACAGGAGTGTCCAGCCAGAAATGTTCTGCTCTGAGGTCCTGTGTTATTGGGGGTCTCGGGTCTCCATGTTCTGCTCTGAGGTCCTGTGTTATTGGGGGTCTCAGTTCTCCGTTGGGGGTCTCCATGTTCTGCTCTGAGGTCCTGTGTTATTGGGGGTCTCGGGTCTCCATGTTCTGCTCTGAGGTCCTGTGTTATTGGGGGTCTCGGGTCTCCATGTTCTGCTCTGAGGTCCTGTGTTATTGGGGGTCTCGGGTCTCCATGTTCTGCTCTGAGGTCCTGTGTTATTGGGGGTCTCAGGTCTCTGTGGGGGTCTCCATGTTCTGCTCTGAGGTCCTGTGTTATTGGGGGTCTTATGTCTCCATGTTCTGCTCTGAGGTCCTGTGTTATTGGGGGTCTCCATGTTCTGCTCTGAGGTCCTGTGTTATTGGGGTTCTCGGGTCTATGTTCTGCTCTGAGGTCCTGTGTTATTGGGGTTTTGGGTTTTCCTTGTTCGCTTGAAGTTGTGTTATTGGGGGTCTTATGTCTCCATGTTCTGCTCTGAAGTCCTGTGTTATTGGGAGTCTCGGGTCTCCATGATCTGCTCTGGGGTTTCGTTTTGGGGGGTTCGGTTTCCCCCTTTTTTGGGGTTAT
>JAODAL010056125.1:0-23496 GCA_025379985.1 Phyllomedusa bahiana | reverse complement strand
CCCCCAGGTTTAGAATGTCCCCCTGTTAGCCGGGAAATTTCCCCCTCTGTTAGCCAGGAGTGCCCCTCTTTTTGCCGGGAGTGCCCCCATTGTTACCAGGAGATGTCCCCATGTTACCGGTGAGTCCCCTTTTGTTAGCCAGGAATGCCCCTTTTTCCAGGTAGATGTCCCCATTGGTTGCCGGGTAGAGCCCCTTTGGGTGCCAGGAAAATGTCCCCATTTTTAGCCGGGTGGGCCCCCATCTTTAGCCAGGTAGTCCCCCCCATTTTTAGCCAGGTAGATGTCCCCATTGGTTTCCATGTATATGTCCCCATTGGTTGCCATGTAGAAGTCCCCTTTGGGGAGCCAGGATCCCCCCAACTGTTACCGTGAAATCCCCCCTTTTTGTTGCCAGATAGTCCCCCCATCTTTACCGGGTAGTGCCCCCATCGTTAGCCAAAGCCAGGTAGTGCCCCCATCTGTTAGCCGGAGTCCCCCCTTTGTTCCCCGGATTGCCCCCTCTTTGCCAAAGAGTCCCCCCTATTTGCCAGGGGGCCCCCCTTTTGTTCCCCAGGTAAGCCCCCTAAAGCTAAAAAAAATAAAAAAAAAAAATCCCCTTACCTTACCAGGCTCCTGCGCGGCCACCCCCTCCCGACTCTTCACGCGCGGGGAATTGAAGCAGCCGCGCGTCCTCCCCTGCAGCCGCGCGTCACTTCCCCTGCCCGCGGACCGTATGTACGGCGCACACCCGGCGCCGTACATACAGGGAGAGGGGGAGAGGGAGCGATCCCCCCTCCCCCCCCCCCACATTTAGACCGCGGGCTGGTGAGCGGCCCCTGGGCCGCTTCACCCCCCGTAGGGGCGGGCCGGGGCGCAAGATAGGGACCATCGCTACCTTTCGCCGCGAATTTAAAAACCCCCCCCCCCTCGGCGGGGGAAATGCCCAAATCCCCCCCGGGAGGGCGGGGGGGGGACCCCAAATAGGGGGACCCCCCCCCCAAAAACGGGGGGAGTTGGCATGTAGTCTTTAAGGTCAAAATTCCCCCAAAAAATGTGTGTGGGAAAATTGGGTGTACCAGTAAGACCAACCGGCTAGCCCTGGGGGGAACAGGAAAAACCCCCGGTAGTCCCTGAAAATGGAAAGCCCTTTAGAGCAAAAATTTTAAAACGTAAAAAAAACCCAAAGACGGGGTAAAAAAGGAAAGAAAAAAGGAGGAAAAACAAAAAGCCAGGGGTTTAAAAGTAGGCAAGTGGGTTTAAATTTTGGGGTTTCCCAAAGCCACACCCCCCAACTGTTGGGGGTTTCCCCCAAAAACCATTTCCACTGGTTTTTCCCCCAAAAAGAAATTCTCTGGTAAGCCCTAGAAATTTCCAGCTTACACTGATAAAACACCTAGGGGAAATGTTTCAAAAGGAAATAACTGTGGGGGGGGCCCTATAGGGTGGTGCCCTTGGGAGCTGTTGGAGAGTTGGTAGAGGGACAAAGGAAATTCTTTTTCCCTGGGGCAAAAAAGGGCAAAAAAGGCCCCCCCAAATAAAATTTTCCCTTTTCCCCACAAAAAATGCCCCCGGGCGCCCCTTTTCCCCGGGGAAAGAAAATGCAACAGGGAAAACCTCCCAACGGGGCAAAATAACCGAAGTGGGCCCCCAAAATTAGGGCAAAAAAAATTTAGCATCATTAAGTCTATGAAAAGAAGACTTTTTCCCCCACCCGCGTACTGTTCCCATGTCATTTCCCCTTTTTTGGTTTACACACGGGGAAAATGAAATAAAAATGGGGGCCGCACAGAGCTCGGGCCCCAACAAAAAAACTTCAAACCCCCCGGTGTATAGCGGGCCCCGCACAGTACACCCCACTATTTTTTGGGGCCCTTTGGGCCCTTTTGGGAAATCAGCCTTAGTGAGTCTTTTAACCCGAATTAAACCCGCAATGCTAAAAAACCCCAAAAAAATTTATCCCCAGACAACGACCCTAGGGGGTAACATTTTTTTCCCCGGGATAACCCAAAAAAAAAGGAAAAAGAAAAAACTATACCCCGAAAAATTCCCCCGGAAAATAGAGAGCTGGGTATCTGGTGACACCTACTGGAAAAAGTGTCTACGCGGCAGAGGATAAAATACTCGTCGGACCTAATCCAAAACCAAAATTAAATTTTCCCCTTGGTTTTCATTTTTTTGGGAAAAATTTTCCTTTTTGCCCTCATTCAGTTGAACGCTCCCAGAAACTGCGTTTAAAAAATGGGGAGCCCCTGATTAAAAGAACATTTTTTTTAAACCCCAAAATTTTTGGGTTTTTAAATCTGACCAAACAAAAAAATATCCGAGCTGTGAAAAATACAAACTTGGATTTCCCATTGAGGCTGGGAGATTTTATTAAAAAGCCGAAATTTTTTTAGATTCTAAATATCCAAATCCACTTAAACACCAACAGTTTAAAACAAAAGCCGTGTGAAAGTACCTAACACTAACCTTCCCAACAGAAAACCTTTAAACCCCCCTAGTGCCTTTCATTACAGCCCACCAGCCAGAACCCAGCTCTGCACTGATGAGGGGCAAACACCCCAAAACAGCTGTCTTCAGATAGGTGACTCTTCCCCTAAAGTAGAACTAACCCGGCTTGGGGTTAAAAACCCCAGTCCAATTTTAATTTCCCACTTTTCCCAAAATTTGGCCAAGCCTTGGGTCTTTTCCAAAAGAAACTAAAAATTTCATTTTTTAAAAAGGGCCACAAACCCCCACTTTTTTAAAGACGAAATTTTTGGACGGTTTTAACCTCAAGGGCCCCTTTACATTGTGCGGGTACCACCCCTTTTGGGCCCAAATTAAATTTTTTTTAAACTCTAAAAAAGGGAAAATAACTTAATCTATTATCTATCTATCTAACATTATCAAACTAACCCATCAAACCCTTTATGTCTAACAAACAAACCCAATCCAAAAAATCTATAAACTCAAAAATCAATCTATCTATCCCATATCTATCTCATATCTATTATTATTGTTTATTGTAAAGCGCCATTGATTCCAGGGTGCTGTACCTTCAAAAAGGGAGGTTACATACATAACATAAGTCAAACAAGTACAATGCTAACAGTGAATGACTTACGACTGGCACAGAGGGAGTGAGGACCCTGCCCGCGAGGGCTTACAATCTACAGTGGAGGAGGAAAGAGACAGAAGGTGAGGGGCGGACATCACTCTATCTATCTATCTATCTATCTATCTATCTATCTATCTATCTCATATCTATCTATCTATCTATCTATCTCATTTCTATCTATCTATCTATCTATCTATCTATCCCATATCTATCTATCTAATATCTATCTATCTCTATCTATCTTATATCTGTCTATCTATCTCATATCTATCTATCTCCTATCTATCTATCCCATATCTATCTATCTATCTACATATCTATCTATGTCATATCTATATATCTCATATCTATCTATGTCATATCTATCTATCTATCCATCTCATATATATCTATCTATTAATGAAAAATTGGGTGGGTGCTGGGTGCCAGCAAACATAAGACCTCTGTCATAGGTCAATGCTTACACAAATGAAAGAAGCTTGCAGCACTCACAAAAGTTGAAAAAAGTGGAGCTTTATTCCATATCGACAGGTGACGTTTCGGCTCCTTACAGAGCCTTTTTCAAGAAAAAAAGGCTTTGTTTGGAGCCAAAACATCACCTGTTGATATGGAATAAAGCTCCACTTTTTTCAACTTTTGTGAGTGCTGCAAGCTTTTTTTATCCATCTATCTATCTATCTATCTATCTATCTATCTATCTCATATCTATCTATCTGTCTATATATCTCTCTTATCTATCTCATATCTATCTATCTATTTATCTGTCTGTCCATCTATTTGTCTTATCTCTAATCAATCTCTACTTATCTATAATCTTTTTCACATGCAATATATCTCAGCATAGGCATAACTAGAATTCATATAACCCAAAGCAAAATGAGATGGGGCCCAATGACCTGAAGAGAATAAACTAAAACAGCAGCAGAAGTAACAATAATTAAATATATAAGTAATACCGCCATATATCAGGGAACCCCACATAGTGGCGCTGGAGAGCAAAAAGCCACCAACTGTTTGTTTCCTATAAAAAGTAACAATGTTCTTGCACCTGAGGGGATATGTAATATATACATCATATCTAATCTATCTGTTATCTTTCTTATATCTATCTATTTCAGGCCGCAGAGACTCTACTTGTTAGAACTTGATGTACATGCAGACGGTTGTGAGATGTGATATAGGACTGATGTTATCCCATTCTGTGACCATGTCTTATGCTTTCTCTTGCAGTGAGGTCTGAGGATGAGGTGGAGGTCAAAGCCCTCAGTCCTCAGGTGTTCGCCCCATTTGGAGAGACTGTTTGGCTGAACTGCTCCACTCCATTTCCTGATGAGACAACTTATGAAACCAGATTACAGAAGATCAGAACCATGGCGGGGCCCAACTGGTATGCAACTGAAGTTCTTGTTGATGACTGGGAAGAATCAACATTACGTTGCATGTTAGGTGAAATCAATAGCCCCACCACAGTCATGGCGTACGGTAAGTAGTATCTTAATTATTAAAATCAATAATAATGGTGTTTTTATGTTATAAGGTTGTCCACCTCCATCTTTATTAGAAGGGCTCCCTGCAGGTGAGCAGACTGCTGTCCCGCTGCTAGGTCAACATTGATCAGCTGTATTCTGCAAGGAAAGCTGGTAGCAAATGTTACATTTCCCTGCGGCACCTCCGCAGGACATTTGAAGAAATACACATGGGGTCCTCTAGCACATTTTGGTACTGATCTTCACTGATCTGACTGATAGAGGGCGTCCTAAATTAAGAAAACCCCTTTAGAAACTCAGAGTTAGCCTCCAACCCCATCCTATGAAAATTCAGATATGTATAATATATTTGGGGGCACTGTTGCTTATGATATGAACGATATGTATTAAATTTGTAGTAACAAATTTTCTAAAGCCTGAATGACACGTGGTTTTCATCCGTTGGGACATCTTCAGTACCAATGTCATTTGTAGTATCTACCACCAAACATTACCTTCCACCACTGTACTGAGCTCTGGGGATAACAGAGTTAAAAATGAGGAACCGCGTAACCCGGTATGGCTGTTATTCAGCCAACTTTTGTTTCCGTATTATTTTACCAAGCTCTGAATTGATATGTTTTAAGGCTAAAAACCCATTTAGTCGTAAAACTAAAGGCTATGTCTCTACTGCATTGGACAAAAAAAGTCGCGAAAGCGGCCGTTTTTTCTCTGATGCAGGACCGTGGTTTTTGTCTCGCTTTGTGCAAAAAACACGGTCGCTTCTCGTTTTTTTTTACGTCACCCATACAGTTGTATTGTATAGGAAGACGGCAAGAAATCTAAAAGCACTGGCGTATTATACAACATGTATTATAATACACCTGGGCCGAAAGATGAGCAGAGAAAAGACGAGCTGTGGAGACTGCAGCTCGTCTTTCCTATTGCCGTCTATGGCGCTGTAGGAACGATTGTATCCTCGGTGCTTTTAAAAAACTATACGCGGCGAAGATACGATCGTAATAGTGTGCAGTGATTACACAGCATAAGGCTATGTTCACACGATGTAATGCGGCGCGTACAGTACAGGCCGCAGTACATCGTGTCTTTTTGGAGCTCACGCTCATACGCACGTAATCCCGCAGCATGGGGGAGGGCGGTGCAGCTCGCCGTCCCCATGGACATTCAATACTCGCGGCGCATAATCGCTGCAAGTAATTGACTTGTCACTTATCTCCCCGCGTGTACAATAAGATCTTATTGCACGTGCGGGGGGGACGAGGCGTAATCCATGGATTACCGTAATTTCGGCGCACATCTCGCCAGTATTAGAGCACAAAATACGACACGAAATACGCGGCGAAATTAGCCCGTGTGAACATACCCTAACATTACAAGCTTTGCTGTGTCTAATCTAGACAATTCTATGGGAGGTACGTCCATCAGCAGCACAAATCTGTATCTTATCCTGATAGTTTGTTACAATGTATCAGTGCAGGTAAACTGTAACACACTGCAGAGGATTGTCTTGGCTGGATACAATTGTAACAAACAAAAAACCAAGAGAACTATATACATTGCTCCCTCAACATACAATATGAATTGGTTCCGGGATGACCATTGTATGTTGAGACCATAAGTGGTGATTTATCCAGATAAAGCGCGTCCTTCCATATAACATCAGAAAAAGCTGCTGGAAGCTGGAAATCACTCTCTATGAGGAGGGCAGGAGCTTCCTTGGATCATGTGCTTTATACACGATACACTATAAAAAAAAGAAACTGGGGCCCTCACCTCACTAATACATGTAAGAGCAGCACAGGACATGTACTACCGCACTGTACTGTAGAGAGACGCTGTAGACTGCCAATCACTGCATGAACCTCACTCATACATGTAAGCAGGGCTACCAATAGAAATTTTGGGGCCCCATACAGCCAAAGTGCCTGGGCCCCCTTTCCATGCCCCGCCCCAAACACACCCCTTTCCAGGCACAACCCATTCACTGTCATAGCCCCGCCCCCTTCACGCCCTCATTATTTCCTAGTCTTTTGACGCTATTTAGATGCGTCTCGGGGAACCGACAGGACGGACCTAGAGACGCATCTAACAATTACCAGTGACTTTATCACTGCGGGCTATGAGAGATCACCGCTGCTTGTCTGCCTCGCGCATGTCAGGTCCGTCTTTCAAAGAAATGACATGCAATTCTTGGAGCACATCCGCAAGACGGACCCGACAGGTGCAGGGCACACACGCAGCGGCGATCTCTCATGTGAACGCAGCGACGTCTTCCTCATTGCCGGCAGTGATAAACTCACTGCTAATTGTTAGATGCGTCTCTGGGTCCGTCCTGTCGGTCCCAGAGACGGATCTAAAAAGCGTATGTTCATACGGAGGCAAGACGAGCCGTGTGAACAGACCTTAATAAACCCATTTATTTTACACTTTTAAACTTTTTTTTTTCTTTACATTCACTTTGAGTTTCCCCCCAGGGTGCCTTACCACTAGGGAGCTCAATCACTATTACGCCTAATGCATTGTATACACAATGCATTAGGGTGTACAAAAATGGCTGTGTGTGGGTGTGAGAGGGCCCCCCTCGCCCACCCAGCAGCAGCAGCGGGGGCCCCCCTCTCCCAACCAGCAGCAGCCCCCCCTCCTCCACCCAACCCAGCAGTGGGGGCCCCCCCTCTCCCAAAGAGCAGCAGCAGCAGCAGGGGACCCCCTCGCCCACCCAGGAGCAGCAGCAGCAGTGAGGGCCCCCCGCTACCACCCAGGAGCAGTGGGGGCCCCCCTCCCCCCCCCAGCAGCGGGCCCTTTCGCCCACCCAAACAGCAGCACCAGTGGGGGCCCCCCTTTCCCACCCAGCAGCATGGGGCCTTTTGGGTGAGAGAGGGCCCCCCCCTTCCCCCCACAGGGACCCAGGGGGGGAGGAGGGGGCTCCCCCCCAGTTAAAGGCTGGGTGGGAGAAAAAGGGACACAAAAGTAGGGCTGCTTGCGGTTGGGGGGGAGGGGGGGCCCCCCCTGCTGCTGGTTGGGGGAGGGGGGCCCCCGCTGCTGCTGCTGCTGGGGTGGGGGAAAGGGGGGCCCCCCCTGCTGCTGCTGGGTGGCAAAACGGGCCCCGGGTGCTGCTGGGTGGGAGCCCCCACTGCTACTGGGTGGGAGAGGGGGGCCCCCACTGCTACTGCTATTTCTCCGGGCCCCATACAGGAGTATGGGTTGTACCCCCTGTATGGCGGGCCTGCATGTAAGAGCAGTACAGGACATGTACGACCGCACTGTACTGTAGAGAGACGCTGTAGACCGCCAATCACTGCATGCACCTCACTAAACATGTAAGAGCAGTACAGACATGTAGTACCGCACTGTACTGTAGAGAGGGGCTATAAGACGCCAATCACTGCATGAACCCACTAATACATGTAAGAGCAGTACAGGACATGTATATCGCACTGTAACTGTAGAGAGGCGCTATAGACCACCAATCACTGCATGCACCTCAATAATACATGTTTAAAAGCATTACAGGACATGTATAACCGCAAATGAAATGTAGAGAAGCGCTACTAGACCGCCTATCAATGCTTGCATCTCATTAAATACTTGTGAGCAGGGGGCTGGCTAGGGTACTAAACATCTGGGGTCGGGACACCCTTTTGTTTTTTTCTGGGTAGGGCTGGGTGAGTTCACACAACATTTTTCACGCCCCTCATTGTGAACTGTGGATGTTTTTTTACAGGAAAAAACCTTGTGTTCCTGTCATAATTTTCTGCACATCCCACACTGATCCCGTACTTTCATCAGCAGTTCACTGTACAGTAAAAATCACCACTATGACACAAATTACTTTTTCAGAACTTCTTCACCTTCATATGAAAATACCCTAAATCAGTCTCCAAAAAATACACGACACATGGAGCAAATCTACCCTGGACTAGTGAATGTAACTTAAACCCTCCTATCCAAAAACCAAGACCAACAACTATTACTACATAAAGGATCAAAATAATCTGGACGAGAACTGACCAAACGCGGCACCCCACATGTGACTCAGCTGTACACAGGCTCTGATTACAAATACCTACCCGCCATACAGGGACAGATTGTGGTAGATACTAGTTGTATGTAGACTCTGCAGACTTATAACGTTGATTACACTGCAGTTAAATTTAGTGATCACCGGAGACGCCCCTTTTTTCTGATCTGAGTTGTTCACCTTCACTTCTTCTTCTCCATCCGGTTTCCACACCCTTAATGCTGAACTTGCTCCACCGGCCAATACTCGTCCTGAGGATTGGACCAATATATGAAGAGTCCTCACATTTCCTCCAGTTAACTACTTAATAATTAGGTATGCTGTACCTCAGTTAGGTTATATAGGGGCACTGAAGCAGTATATGGTCCACAGGCAGGTATATGGGGCCACAGGCAGGTATTTAGGAGGCCACAAGGCAGGTACTTAATTATAGGGGCCACAGGCAGTATATTGTGGGGCACAGGCGGTATATGAGGGGCACTGACTGAGGTCAGTACTATAGGGGCCACAAGAAGGTATATAGGGGGCACTGAGGCAGAATTTAGGGGCAATGAGGCAGCATATGGGGGCCACAGGGCAGCATATGGGGGCCAACGGCAGGGATATGGGGGCACAGGCAGGGATATGGGGGGCCACTGGCCAGTATTTATGGGCCGGGCATCAGTCAGGCATGTATAGGGGCAACAGGCACAGCATATGGGGGGCCACAGGCAGGGATTATGGGGGCCCACAGCAAGGGATCTTGCTGGGCACAAGGCAGTCTATGGGGGGGCCTCTGGCAGCACTATGGGCGGCCACAGGCAGGCATTATAGGGGACAGGCAGGGATCAAAGGGGGGGCAAAGGCAGTATATGGGGCCAAAGGCAGTAATATGGGGGCCACAGGCAGGGATGATGGGGGCCACAGGCAGTTATATGGGGGCCACAGGCAGGGATATCGGGGCCATAGGCAGGCATTATAGGGGGCACAGGCAGCTATATTGGGGCCACAGGCAGGGACTTGGGGGGCACCACAGGCAGGCATGTATAGGGGCACTGGCACGTATATGGGGGCCCCAGGCACGGATTTACTGGGGGGCCCACAGGCAGTAATATGGGGGGCCACCAGGCGGGAATATGGGGGCCACAGGCAGTCATTTTAGGGGCACAGGACAGGTATTATAGGGGAACAGGCAGGGGATATGGGGGCACAGGGCAGGGCATTTTAGGGGCACAGGCAGTATAATGGGGGCCACAGGCAGTATTATGGGGGCCAACAGGCAGGGATATGGGGGGCACGGCAGGCTTTATTAGGGGCAACAGGCCAGTATTTTGGTTATGGCAGGAGGGCACTGTGGCGGTATAACGCTTAAAAATAACAACATTCATACTAACCTTAACTCACCCCGGCTCTGTCCTCTTCTCGCAATGCCGCTCCTTGGCAGCTCTAGGGCGCACGGCCTATGACGCGATCTGTGCGCAACCGACGGTAGAACGGAAGCGTCGCGATGACATCACATTCATCGCGACGCTTGCGGGGCTGTGGCGCAGGGGGCAGCGGCAGGGTCCTCCGCGCTGTGAGGAAATTGAGCGGGCCCCCGCTAGTGTCGGACCCAGAGCCGGTACGGACTATGTCTGAGGAACGCAGGGGAGCGCTCGCTCTCTGCTCCGCAGAAGCCCGCAGATGCATGTGCGTCCAGCGGAGCACATGCAGCTGTACCTTGGGCCCACGTTCAGTGCTCCATAAGCCCACCGGCAGCGGCTCCCCCCTGGGGGGGGGGGTGGTGCCAGGTGACTCGGGGAACAAGGGAGTTTTATACGGGGCCCGCAGCCACGAATTTAAAACAGCCTAGCGACGCATCCCTGCTTGTGAGAGCAGGGAACAGGACAGTAGTATAGCATCCGTTACTGCTAGAGAGGCCGGAAGAGAAACTAAAAATCAATCACTGTGTGCCCTCACTAAATACATAGTAAAGAGCAGTACAAGGACATGTTGTACCTACACTGTACTATAGTGAGGGTGCTACTAGATCTCATTCACTGCGAGCACATCACTCAATACATACTAATATTGTTAAAGAGCTTGTACCTTGACAATGTCGAGTACCGCACGGTACTGTTGAGAGGCTCCCTCTGTCAACCTATCGGAATACTTAATAAGGCCTCCCAGGTTTACCATGTACATATAGTAGTCTATTAGAGTTGAATAAGTTCCTGTCACAAGTCCAGTATAATACATAGCAATATAGTAATGTTTTTCTATGTCTTACAAAATCAATCAATCGTATAGCCTAGTCTCCTGTCTAGACTAATAAAATAAAAGTATAATAACCAAATTATTATAATACACCACAAACCTCACTAATTCCAGTAAAAAAAAAAACACATGTGGCCATATGTATGAAAACTGTGTAGCAGAAAGACTGTTGCCCATAGCAACCAGTCAGAGCTCATAGCAACCAATCAGAGCTCAGCTTTTCTTTTTCCAGAGTAGTATATGAAATGAAAGCTAAACTCTGATTGATTGCTATGATCTGATTAGTTGCTATAAGCTCTGATTGGTTACTATGGGCTCCGACTGATTTCTATGAGCTCTGATTGGTTGCTATGAGCTGTGATTGGCTTCTATGGGCTCTTATTGGTTGCTATGAGCCCTGATTGGTTGTTATGGGATCTGATTGGTTGCTATGGCAACAAGGACAGTCTTACTGCTAGACAGTTTTCATATATGAGGCCCTTTATTTTGTATAATAAATTAATGGCTCTTAGAATATCGTGATTTTTGAAAAAATTCTATTTGTGATTTATGGTTTGAGGAATTAAGCAGTCGAAAATTGGTAACTGAAATAATTGGGTCTGTAAATAGGGATGGTAAACTCAAGGGACGAAGGACTCTAGCTATGCCACTGTTGTAGTTGATACGTTGGGCTTGGGTATCTAAACCATCAAGGAATGGGACAAGTCTCTTCCAGTGCCTTGACAAAATAAGGCACATAGGCCACACCTCAATGGGAAAATTTCATGCCAAAACTCCATCCACTCCTTGCTCCATTGTTTGCACTGGGATGAAGTGGTGACACTAGGCGGTAGACCTCAACAAATCATCCGGCCCTGTAAAACAGACACCAAAAACCTCTACAACTGGTGAATTAGTTGAAATGTCAGGGTGAAGGTATATTTACTGATAAAGGGGTCAGAGAGATGTTGTGATTTAGTAATAAACACATGCCTGGAGGGCACATAGAGCCACATGCCAAACTATATGGTCTGTGATGTCCGTATGCCCACAGAATCAGCAGGAGCTTGACAGGATGTGTTATTGTGCCATTGATGAGGATCCTCCTGGTCTTGTTGAGGATTGTGCAGGGGACGGATGGGGGGGGGGGGGTTAAATCTTAAAATTTTTAACAAGATCCTGGAACCTAAATGATATGTGTGTTTGATTGCAGCTCTTGCCTTCCAACGTTCACTATAGGATCTACAGAATGAGCTGGATGAGGGGAAAAGAACATACGATCATATGTTCCGGTTCATGAAGTTGCTCCTTGAGTATCTTATCATAATACATCATGCAGGGGGGGGATGGGGGGGAGGGGGCCCCAAAGAGGGTCATTGCCAACAAATCATATGACAAAGGACAGACTTCGTGAAGGAATAAAAGGAACTGTGAGTTACCTATACATTCAACGCCGGGCGCAGTGATGACCAGATGAACTTCTCCTGTGAAGGCCATTCCTACAAGCTAGATAAAACCCACACTGTTCAAGTCCCCGGTGATAAACAGTCTGACCTACTGTAAGTTGCTTCATGTTTACTGGTAGCTATAAAGTGAGTTATAATCCATAGCCTTTATCATTAAGGCACCAAACTTTTTCTTTTTAATAAGTAGTCACATATTACATGGAGAGACTTAAGGGGTAGATCGTAGTTTCTGGCCCTTATGGTATAAATTCTAGTTAATGGAACTTGGTGCATCAAACGTTCATTTTCGCATCTATTTTTCAGTGTATAATGGTCTGAATGATGATGCTTTGAAGTGGGTTTTGTGCATTATAGATGTGCTTGCCTCACTTGTGTGTTTGGCGCCATTACGGAACTTAGGCGCATAAGTAATTGCCTCCAACCATGTATTAAGGGTATTCGCAGGCTGGAAAGTAAAGTCATTAGTATAGCATGTCAGTGAGTAGAATCTATGTTAGTGATCTTGCCCTGGCGGACCCACACGTCCCAAGCAAGACCTGTGTGTGCTGGCTCATGATATATGTAGAATAAAAGGTTCAGTGCAACAAATATAAATTTAAAATTTAATGTAGTAAGAAATTTAGAAAAATTTAAAATCTGAAACAACTTCAGTGTTATCTAATGTAAATCTAGTTTTTTAGATTTATTAATTTTAATTACATTTTATAGGAGATTTTTTTATGTTTTTGAGTTTTATATATTTTTATGATTAATTTTATTTGATAACATTTTTTCATAAATTTAAATAATTTTATATAGTTTGATAATTATAAGAACAAATTACTTTTATATTATTGTACTGGTGGAAGTTGAGAAATTATTGGACATTTTTTGCCATATAAATCTTGCTCAGTTTAACTCCTCAGGCTCAAGACTACATTTGAGATAGGTCTGTCTGTAGCCCCGAGGCTGTAATGTGCTTAGTTTTGCCAAACCTCATTAATATATGTGTCTTATATTAAGAGTGTGGTGCAACGCCCCCAGAAACTCCCCCATCATGTTAGGGAGCTTTACAAAGAGTTGAGTCTTGCGAAAAAACCAATGCGCCTAACTCATTATTAGGTGCATTAGGACATCGTTTTGGAACGTCATTTTGGCTTTTTTTTATACCAGAAAAGGCAGTGAAAATCCCGATCATACATGTCTCCATATTGAATATAAGTTACTATCTCTCACAGGGGCACATCAATCAGAAAGGAGCATTTTTTGTTATAAAATAAATATTCCTGGAAAACTTTTTTTTTTTTGAAATTTTGGCAATTTTTAATTTTATTTCTGCAGTCCCATGACAATTAAAAATGTCATATAAAATATTGGAGGCAAGCCTAATCTCATTTTTTACTTCAGTGCATACTTATCTCCACATGTCTCATTACAAATAGTATATGCAATGGCATATATGATTGCTCTATTGTTCTCTCCACAGGGTATTAAACTAGGTTTATACTAGATCATAAACTCAATACATGAAAGGAAAAATACGGGGGTTTTTCCCACTTGTCAGGTAAACATGCTGGCATAATATTTACACTTTCAGGTCAGAGCGACCAACAGAGCCAAACATCTACAATCCTCTCACAGCTGTGCTATCAGTGATCACTAAGGGATGTCATGGAAAATCATGTACATAGGAAAACCTTTAAAGTTATATAAAGCATGAACCAAACCACGATTAGGGGGGGGAAAAAAAAAATCACTTTAGACCACTAGAAGTACAAGAGATTTTTATGAACTCGCCCTGAAAGTTCCCATGTTGTAGCATGTGATATATTGTATGTAGAAATTCTGTATTGTTTTGTGCAGTAAAGAAATTTCTCTGGGCCGGCACCTACACACTTCAAAACGTTATTTTAATTCCTACTTAATCTTGCTCGTTCTTCTTGATCATCAGCATGTCTAACAGAAGAGATTTCTAGACGGCCCTTTAGTCCAAACATCTATGCTAGACGTGATGTCAATGCCTTGAGACTGAAATTAATGAGAAAACATTGAAGCTGTTTCAACTTCCAATATTCTCATGCATTGCAGTGCTGTCCTTGTTCAAGTAAAATGTAGATATTCGATGTAGATGGTGATTTGGAATCCCACACAATGTCTCCATCAAAAATTAGAAGAACCTATCAGTAGCTGCAGCCTAGGGCTTTGGCCTGTCATGTAGATTTTCAAAGGTCGTATCTAGCTTAGAAGTTAAATATTAAAAAATGTTTTCACAATTTTTTCATATACAATTACTAGGGCTTTTTCCATGCATCAATTCAGGTAGGACCTACTTCACAGTGTTTCAATCTTTTACACTAATCTATGTTCTTGTTATATAATAAGCGCTGCCGGGAAGCCCCGGTTATAAGGGACGGTGGACAAAATGGATCAGAAGCTGGGACTCCAGTGATGCGGGAGTGTAAGTCGCTAATGGCATATTTCCCCGACTCAATAAAATATCCATCTTGAAGATGCTAATTGAGACACCCCACGAGATGTGGATGGAATACCCTGGAACAACCTTGACAGGTATTGGTTAGACAGGAACGGCCCGGCGCTGGATTATTCGGCTCTGGGACTATGAAAACCATCTGCCTGTGAATCTCACTATATTTACTTTATACAAGGAGGCTGCGGTGAATGTAACCATTCTTACGGTAAGTTGATAGGTGGTCCAAAGACGTGAAGGGTTGGAAATTTCCTTACTATTCCAGATTGATGGTTGCCCTCAGACCTATGACCAGTGGTGTCTTCATATATGTCCTTCCCATGTGTGTTGATCACGACCTTTCTTGCCCTATTATCACAACATTTGTGTTCATACTAGTGATTATATCGTGACAGAAAATTCTTTATATTGTCGCCATATTGTGCCAAGGAAATCTGAGGCAGGATCCATCGCTCAGGACAGTTACCCAAACATTGCCCAGCAGAACTCATTGACTTATTGTGGGTTCCAATTGGAGGTTCTCCTTTGTTTCATCACCTTTTGACATTAAGAATAGTGCACCAGTGAAACCAGTTCCATAATCTCACCTTCAAACACTACAAATCACTACTAGTCTTAGTAGACATTTAATAAACTTATTTGTAGCTGCCAAGTGTCAGGCAGCAAGCTGCCTATAGGCAAATAGGATCTTGGGGTTTATTAAAAAGGGGCATAGAGGCACACGATGAGAACTTATTATACAAGTCACTGGTCTAGACCAAACGGGGGATATTGTGGAGAGTTTTGGGCAAATGATGCACAGGAAAGACATTGTAGAACTTGGACAGGTTCAAAGGCAGGCAGCAAAAAAAAAATAAAAGGACGGGGTGGTATACAATAACCAGAAAGATTAGCAAGGATTGGGGTTATTTAGTTTACGAGAAAAGACGGCTTAGGGGAAGCAAATAATATATGTAAAATATATATAGGGCCCAATATAGAATCTCTACCAAGACCTTTTGATATCCAAGGACTGTTCAAGTACAAACGGGGGCGTCATACTCTATGACCAGTGGAGATAGGTTTCATTCTAAAGATAGAAAAGGGTTCTTTACTTGTATTGAGGCAGTGTAGACCTGTGGAACTTTCGGACAGAGCTACTTGTTAATGGTGATTCAAAAATGGTCCAAGATACATTTATGGGGTGGTTTCGAATTTAAGATAAGTTATAGTGATAAGTGTATATGTATTGGATTATGGTGAAGGGTACTGGAGGCATTTCCTAGAGAGTTATTAATATCTACAAGTTTGGATCTCTAATCCAGGGATTTATTCTGATTGCCAGCATAGAGTCGGGAAAGGATTTTTCCCCATAAAATGAGGACAATTGGCTTCTACCTCTAATAGAGGTTTTTGTCTTCCTCTGGGATTCAACACCTATAGCACAAATAAGCTGAATGGCATGGATGGCTATCTTTTCAGCACTTACATGTAGCTGAGTAAACTTTATAATACGATAACTCAGGACTGGTGCCAGCTGGATTGGGTTCCTAAGTAATAAAGTCCCAGTAGGTGTTTAGTCCACTCACCTTTGGACTTTCAAGCAGTACAGAACATATCTTTCCAGATAATTCTAGTACCTCTAAATAAACCACAAGGTGGACACTGCACCCAACAGAGGTTGCCTGGCGCCAGTCATGTGGGCATCCTTTGTAGTCTATTTATGGAGGTCTCAGCTACTTTAGCTGTATTAGTAGTCCTTTCCGACACAACTGCGATTTTCCCAATGGTTATGTTAGACTTTATTTATTGCTGTTAATCAACAACCGTTCTCATCCTGTTTTCCAAGAAAATACTATTGTGGTGTCGATCTGTCCACAGTGACGTTAGCTGTTGAACCTGGAGGAGAATTGGCTGCAAACTTGTAATGTAACCAACGAAAAACCAGAAAGCTTATGGTTTGATCATTAGTGTGGATGGTTAAAGAACAAAGGAGACGAATCCTATGGGGGACCCACTTTATTCAACTGAGGAGCAAGGAGAATTCACCGACGTGTTCTGTTTACCTGTACAGCTTACATTACTGGAAATGTCAGCATATCTCAGTCTTCACAAAGGACCCTAAAAGTACATTGTAAGTGTTATGTTTTCTTCTTTGAACTTACTCATAATTAAAAACCATTGCAGACAAAACTGGAGACCAGCAAGTCCATGAGATGATGTAAATCATTAGGAATACCAAGTACTATGCGTAAACCCATCAAAGCACATGGGAGCATGTATAGATATGAAATAGATAGACAGACAGATAGATAGATAGATAAATATGAAAATCGTTAATTAGATAGATAGATATGAGATAGACTATGGGAGAGATACGATAGATATGATATTGATTGATATTAGTAGATTGATAGTTTAGATAGATAGTATTGATAAGATTGATAGAATAGATAGAAGAGTACGGAATAGATTATCACGGGTGTTGGTCTCTGTGCTGTCTGTTTGTGGTGAGATTTTTCTGTTGCAGTCCAGGGGCTATGTGTTTAATTGCACAGGGCTTGTTTGTGTTTAAGCATGTCGATTCTGTGTTTGTTCATGGTGGGAGGGTTTCTCGTTGAGTTTGTCTGTGTGTCTCAAGTCTTATGGTTGAGAATCACTTTAATAGGTCTCCTCTGAAGTAGTGTGGGCTTTCACAGTTTGTTCCCAATTTGTGCAGTTAGATTATATAGTGTTATTTTTTTTTTTTTATAAAATGATGCATAGCAGAGATACATTAGTGTAGATTGTTGGATGTGTGCTCCGGATTTTGCCACCGATGTACATTAATACAGAAAAGTCCCTGATACATGTGAGCAATAATCTCTGTGCAAGTAAATGGTAGATAGTGAATTCCAGGGGCGTTGCAGGGTCCCATAAACATCGGGGCCCGGGCCCTCTGTCCTTGTTATGTTTTGCTCTGTAGGGCTGGGTTAAACAGCATTTTTCACGCCCCATTGTGAGCTGTGGCATGGATTTTTACAGAGAAACTTATATCCCTTGTCACTAGTGTATGCTATTTCAATAAACTGTTGAAAAAAGAATCTAAAAGTTCGTTTATTATCATAAAATAGAAGGAGGAAATTCACATTTCACATTAGCTCACTGTGAATCTTGCAGAATTGTGCAGCCATTACAGGATCCACTACCAATGGCCTGCAATTGCGCTGAACCCCACCCAAGGACCTGCTGTGTCACTGGAATTAGTTTGGGTTAACAGTAAATATTTTATTTTTAAATCCTCCCTTCATAGGAGCTGATAAAACCTATCAAGTAGTTTGAAACCCCCCCTCCCCCCTGTAGGCGGCCAGGTTCCACAATCTGTGTCAGGTTTTTTGTGTGGATCCCAATCACGAAGATCTGCCATAGTGTTTGTTGTTAAGAACAGAAAAATATCCACAGCCAGCAAATATTTCTTCCTTCTCAATACAGACACCACAGCAGAAACCTGACGGACCCACTGTAATTAATAGGACCCGTTGGGTGCGTGGGTGTCTGCAGTGAACAGATCCCCCTGGCTTTCTGTTTTTCACATCAGGCCTAAAGCATAGTTGCCAACTTTCGAAAATGAAAAAGCAGGAGACCTTAGTGGGCGGCAAAAATTTGCATGGACACGCCCACCTTATTGGTATGCCTTGCCCCTTAAAAAAGCCACAACCACTCCACCTAACTGCATAAAGAGCTTTGGAAAAGAAAGCCAGGTAGATCGCCCTTATAGCCAGGTAGTAGCCCCCCATAACCAGTAGTGCCCTACAGGCAGGTAGATGCCCCCTTGTTCGCCATGTAGATTGCCACCTCTGTAGCCAGGTTAGAGCCAAATTTGTAGACAGGTAGATTGCACCCCTTTGCTTAGCAAGGCTAGGTGCCCCCCAATTGTTAGCCAGGTAGGTGCCCCCATTGTTAGCCAGGTAGGTGCCCCCGATTGTCACGCAGGTAGATGTCCCATCTGTTGCAAGGTAGTGCCCCATCTGTGACAGGTTAGTGCCCCCTCTGTTAGGCCGGTAGTGCCCCCTCTGTTTGCCAGGGTAGTGCCCATCTGTTAGCCAGGTAGTGCCCCCATCTGTTAGCCAGGTAGTGCCCCATTTGTTGCCAGCTAGTGACCCCCCTCTGTTGCCAGGTAGTGCCCACATCTGTTGACAGGTAGATGTCCCCTCTGTTGCCAGGTAGTTGTCCCCTCTGTTGCCAGTAGTGCCCCCCCTCTGTTGCCAGGTAGATGTCCCCACTGTTGCCAGGTAGATGTCCCCTCAGTTGCCAGGTAGTGCCCCCTCTGTTGCCAGGTAGTGCACCCCTGTAATTGCCAGTAGGTGCCCACCTCTGTCTAGACATGGGTATTTAGTTTGTCCCCATCTGTTGGGCCGGGGTAGTCCCCCCTTTTGTTGCCAGGTAGTGCCCCCTTGTTCCCAAGGTTTTGTTGCCCCCTCTGGTTGCCAGGTAGTGCCCCATCTGTTGGCCGGGGTAGTGCCCCCATCTTTGGCCATTTAGTCCCCCCTTTGTTGCCAGGTAGGCCCCCTCTGTTGCCCGTTTGTTGTCCCCTCTGTTGCCAGGTGGGACCCCCCTCTTTTGGGCCAGGTAGGGGCCCCCTCTTTTGGGCCAGGTGTGCCCCCTTTGTTGCCGGGTTTAGTGCCCCCTCTGTTGCCAGGTAGATGCCCCTCTTTTTGCCGGGTTTAGATTTTTCCCCTCTGTTGCCAGGTTTTTGCCCCCTTTGTTGCCAGGTAGAGGGTTCCCCTCGGGTTGCCAGGTAGTGCCCCCTCTGTTCCCAGGTAGTTCCCCCTCTCTGTTACCCAAAGGGTAGAGCCCCCAAAAAGCTAATAAAAATCAAATAAAAAAATCCACTTACTTTTACCAGGCTCCTCCCACCCGCGGCCAGCTCCTGCCCGGGAATCTTTTTCAGGGGCCCGCAGGGGGAAAAAGTGAGAGGGGCCCCCCGGTTTCACTTCCCCCTGCGCCTTTGGGCCCTGTATGTACGGGCACACACCGGCGCCCCGTCCCCATACGGGAGAGGGGGGGGGGGGGAGGGAGCGTTCCACTCCTGCCTCCCCCCCGCACAGTGGGACCCCCGGGCGGGTGAGGGGCCGCTGCGGCCCGCTTCACCCCGCCTGTAGGACCCGGGGGTTTCCGCGGCGCAAGAGTAGCGCCCCCAGCGCTACTCTTGCGCCGCGGTAATTTAAAGGACCCCCGCCGTGCGGGCGGCGGGGAGGAATGCCAATTTCCCCCGGGGAGGGGGGAGGGGCCCCCCAAAATGGGGGACCCCCCCCCCAAAAAACGGGGGGAGTTGGATGTTTTGGGCCTAAAGTAGACATTATTTTATCACAAAAATTGTTTGATCTGCGGGAATATAGAAAAATATGTAAATTTATTTTAACCAATGAAATCCAGAAAAAATTAAAACTCCAAAAAAATTTTCCCACATTTGGGTTTTTTTTTCCTAACCCCAAAACTCCAAAGAATTTGTTTTTTAAAGTAATAGGGGTGTTTCAGGGGTTTCCCTTCAAAAATAAAAACTCGTTCCAAAAAAGGGCTCTCACAAGGAAAAGTAAAAAAAGCTTTCTGCCCTGGAAAAAATTAGCGTTTAATGACCCCCATGTTGTTTTCGGCACGGGAAACCCCCTTTTAAAAAACAGAAAAACACAGTCCAAAAGTGACCTTTGTCTGTGTGCTGCCCCCAATATGGCCCAACGTTGGGGGAAATCTTTTTTGGGATGTGTTTTTCCCATTTTTTCACATATCCCAACGAGGCCCCCAAAAGGGCCCACAGAACAGTGTGACCCAAAACTAAAGAATAAAGACCTCCCTCCCTCTCTGTGTATGGGGGAGGGGGGCCCCACCCTGCCCTGCAGGAAAACTCTGCACTGTATATTGGGGAATTTAAATATGGAGAGCAAGGGGGGACCCAAAAAGCAAGAGGCAAAAAAAAATGTGAGAAAGCAGGTACAATCTTTGTTTGTAGCCCCTTTGCAGGACTCTTATACCCTTTCTCTAAATAAAAACCCCTTTTGCTTTATGTTGCCCACTCCCACATGGTGAAATAGCTGCTGGCCGGCAGTGTTTGTGGGGGCCCTTCTCGTGGGGGCCCCCCCCTCCCTCCGCCTCCCCCTCTCCTCCACCCCTTTCTCCTTCCGGGGCTTTTAGCATTTTTACAGGGGGGGGAGGGGGGAAGGGAGGACGGCCGCACGGGCCCAAAATATTTTTTGCTGCCTGCCCCGGGGCCCCCTTCACCCATCAATCATCTCTGGCAGGGGGGTTCACAGGGCAGCGGGCCAAGGGGGCCCGGCCCCCTGCTTTCGTGGGCTTTGGGCAGTGTTGATGATGCTGCCCCGGCTGCCCCTGTTTAAAGAGTCCTGGGGAGCCTTTCCCGGCTGCAGGAAAATTTACCAGCTGTCCTGGGTCCAGGAAACTTCCCCTATTTGCGGGGGCTCTCGGCCCTTTCCCAAGGACGCTGGTAAGTAAGGGTTTCCCGGGGGCACGGCTGTTTCTTCGGGGCTTGTGCCCCGAAAAACAAGCTTGCAACGCCCCTGGTGAATTCAGTATGTTTATTTCCCAGATTCCCCAGTTGCAGGGTGGAGCTCCAGTGGGAGGATTGCAAGGTTGTGCTTCAGGTATTTTAAATTGATTTGTAATTGAAGTGCCCTTATAGGGGGATGACTTTATAGAGGTTAAAACAAATTTCTTCTCAGTTTCCTTGTCCCAACTTATCTGGTAAAAAAGGGAAATTTACACCCGGAAAATGTAATGGGATGTGCCCTTTAACCCAAAAACAGGGGAGTAACAGAAAAGAAAAAGGAATCATCAATCACCCTTTAAACTACTTTTTTTAAATTATCTGTTTTTAGCCATTTACAAAACGGGGGGGCACGGGGGTGCAGTTTTAAAATTTTTAAAACAACAGTGGAACTGAATATACTTTAAAATTTAAAATGGCCCCCAGAAGGGGGGACACCCCGTGTTTTTTAACTCATTTTTATAGATTTAGATAATACCCTTTTCCCCCTCTCCCCTTTCTCTTCCCTGTTTGGCCCCTCCCAATTAGTCTTGTGCCCCTGTTTTCCATAAATAATTTTTGGGGGATTTATTGTTTTTTTTTCCATTTTGGGACCCCCCCAGATTTCAATGATATTTTGTCCCAACCCCCAAAAATGGATCTAAAAGGAAGGAGAAAAAGGGTTTTTTATGTGTGCTGAGGGGAAAACCAACGCCAACGCTTGAGTGCTTTTGCCAATGCCCATTTTTATAATTTTGGAAACATTTAACTTGGGACGAGCGAGATGCCCGGGGGAATTTAATACATGTAAAAGCAACAAATTTCAGAGGGAAGGGGAAAAAGGGGACTGGCACGATTTGAAGTAAAAAGGGGAATGTTTTGTCGTGTTTCTATATTACTTTGATTTTCACCTCCCGTTAAAGTAAAAGGGGTTTGTTTACATGCTTGCTTTTCTGTGGTGCCCTTTCTGTTTTTTAAACTACTTTTTCCCGGGAAATGCCGGGGACTCCCGGCAGGAAGGGGGTTTCACAAAGAGGGAAAAAACCCAGTTTCCCCTTTAAATCAGCCATCTTTACTAAAATTTTAAAATGCCTTGTCCCCCCAAGGGAATCACCCAACGTTTTCCCCCAGCAAACCAAATTAATGGGACCCCTTTTTATTAATGAAAACATTTTTTCTAAACCGTGTTTGGGTTCCCTAGGAAAGCGGGTTGACAACAACTTTGCCTCAGTCATCAAAGGGCCCTTTTTTACAGACTTTCCTGCCTTTGTAAATCTTTGTGTTTTTTTTAGTAATACAGATTCCAAAACTCTACTATATCACTATTTACGGGGGCAAAAGTTGAAAACCATCATTTTCCCCTTTGTAGGGCCCCCTTGGTGCCCCTCTGTTTTCCCCTCTGCGGGGGTGGGGGTGATTTTGCCTCCCGGGACCGGCGGAACCCCGGGGAAGGGCCCTGCACAGCCCGGGCCCGGGGGGCCCTGGGCTTTTAAAAGCGTCTGTGTAAGAAGCCAGAAATTCAGAGAGACTGTCTGCTCCCCTGACGGGGGGGCCTGTTTTTTCAAAAAAAAAGATTGTAATGTTTTTAATATGCAAAATTCATTATAATTGTAAAAAAAATGAAAAAAAATATGGGATTTAAGAAAGTAAAAAAAATAGAAATTTTTAAAAAAAAAAAATTTTAATAACAAAAAAATTTTAAATATTTAAAAAAAAAATATTTTTTTAAAAACTCCCCACACTCACACAAATTTTTTTTTTTTTTTAAAAAATAAAAAGGGCATCGACACGACCGTAAAAATTGTAAAAATTAAAATTTTAATAAAATTTTTTAAGGGAGTGAAATGTGGATGGTGAAAAAAAAAATTTAAAGAAAAAAAAAAAAAAAAAAAATTTCTGCAATAATTTATGATTTGGAATTTAAAAGGGAGTTGTCTCCCTACAGAGTTTCATAGGGCATAAATAAATTTACTCTTTTCATTTCCTGGTTCGACGGGACAAATTTCCCATACAGGTCCATGGTAAAATTAAACTCTCTGTTTTCATTGTTAATTTTTTTCAAAAAGCTTTAAAAACTACTAGAAGAAGGCTTTATCTGACCCTCAAAAAAAAAGCCCTAATTACGTTCTTTTTTATTTTCCCAAAAAATTAAAGCTTTTTATTTTGCCCAGCAGCACAGGGGGCTGCCGGACCTTGTGATGAGGTCACTCATGCTAATCACATAGAAAAAACAGCAGGGGGGGAGGGATTATACACAAGTCAGTTACTG
>JAODAL010056124.1:0-23497 GCA_025379985.1 Phyllomedusa bahiana | reverse complement strand
ATTTTTAGAATTTTTCGCTTGTAAATGGTTTTGAGGTCTTTTTTTGGTGAGTACACTATAATTATGGTCCTTGGAACAGAAATGTGGCTTTAAGGGCATTTCTCCATCAAATTTTTAATAGTGGCTGAGAAGTCTATTTAAATTTTTTTGGGGGTCTGTTGCTGTGAGATAAGCAAAAATCTGGTCCTTTGGAACAGAAATGTGGCTTCAATGGCATTTCCCCACAAATTTTTAACAGGGGCTGAGAATTTTTTTTTAAAAATTTTTTGGGGTCATTTGCATTGAAATCGCAATACAACCGGGTCCTATTGAAAAAAAATAGGTTTCTAACGACATTTGTTTTTCACAATTGTCAAAGGGAAAGGGGTGATGGTGCTGTCAAAAACAGAATATGTAGGACACTATTTATGGCCCGCATTTAAAAAATGATTGTTTTTGCAAGATTTTTAACATAGCTACAATCCCTGTAGTAAGACAACCCTTTAAAATACAATGAAAAAAAAGAGAAACAAAGACGTGGTGGATTCCATCCTATTTTAAAAAGGTGTTTTCTAAAATTTAAACTAAAAAAAAACTTGCATTAAAAAATGCGATAAAAAATTTTCCTTAAATTGTAAAAGGGGGTACGGAAACTTGAACAGATGTTTTCCCGGGGACAGTAAATAAATTCCCATTAACTAAAATGGTGTTAAAAAGACTCCTTTTCCGGAAATTTTTTAAATCTGTGGTCGACGGTTTAATGGTCATACTGGGGTACAGGACAGATATAGTCAATGTCCTTCAAAAAAATGGTGGTTGGAAAGCCCTTTTTTTCCCGGACTTTTTTTAAAACTGGGGGTCATGCAGGTTTTTGGCTCATGCTTTTGGCCCGGGCGGGAAAGTCAGTCCAGTGAAACTAAAATGGTGGTTGAAAAATCCTTTTTCCCCAATTTTTAAATGTGGGGGCCATGCAGGGTTTGGGGGCCCGCTGGTTCCAGGAAGGGAATTTAATGTCCAGTTAAGTAAAATGATGGGCAAATCATACGCCTTCTGGGACTTTTTAATTTGTGGGGTTTGCAGGTTAAGGGCGCTGTGGTACAAACAGGGGTAGTGAATGGTCTGTGACTTTTTTTTTTGGACTTTTTTTAACCCCTTTGTGTGTTGCCCAAGATGTACACGTTTCCCCTTTAAATGTTGGATGTTAATTCCAGCTTCCCACCCTGTTTGGGGGGTAAGATGAAAGTGTTGTTTCCTCTCCCTTTGCCTTTAATGGTGATCGGCGATAAACTAATCGGGCTATCGGAAATCTCTTGATAATGCCGATATGACTAACACCCATGACGATAGTCAACGTAATCGCTATCACTACAATGAAAAATCGCTCACATCAAACCCCCGACATAAATTGCTTGAAAAAAAAAAATGCACAGGGGTAAGTACCAGTTTTATACCCTAAGCAGAAAAGCCAAAGTACCGTACAGGGGAGATTGCTCAAATGTAAAAATAGTGATAAACAACCACTCACATCCATGGCGGGGGTGATTGCTAGTATTACAACTGCACATAAATAAGACTTATATAAGGGGCTAGTTAAATTTTGGGCCCCTGGTGGGGCACCATTCTGGCTTACAACCAATTATGACGTCTGCTGCAGCTGCCCCGCTTTCCTAGTGCCCAAAACAAAAATACTACATACCTGCAACCCATAATTAAAAAGGGCAAACTTTAAAAACTGGAAAAAATCACAATAGGTTAGGCATTAGTTGTATTTTGGCCCAAAAAAATCCTCTTGTCGGGGGACCCCCTTTAAATACCCTTACTGCAATTTCAAAAAAGAAAAAACACTAAAAATGGGACATTTTTTATTTAAAAACACAGACAAAGGCCATCCCCCAAAGAACATGCCATTTATGTCAGATAGTTGTGGGGGCTGGTTTTCACCTTTTCCAAATGGGTCCCCAGAACTTCTTGTTCTTAATGGTGAAGAGGCCCTGCGGATGGCCCCCTCTTTAAACATACATGGGGGGGTTTTGATAAAAGGGAAATGCATCGCTCAAGGTTCTCGTTTTCCATTTAAAAGGACGTGACTGCACAAGCACAACCAAATTTCAATTTAAAATTGGGTGCTTCAGAGGGCCCATTCTGGAGATAGGCGCAGGTTCCAGAAGGGGGAGCATATACTATTAATATGCCATCAATGTCTATGATGGCAAAACCATTCTAGGAAATTTGATCTTTGTTTTAAAAAACCTAGTTTCCTCTCATTTTTAACCTTTTTGGGCAGAGTTTTTCAGAAAAGAAAAAAACAAGCACTATGTATAAAAAAGTGTTTTTTTTTCTGAGGCCAAATTTTTTGGGGGTAAATTTTGAGGGAAAAACCCAACAGGAAATCGTTTTGGGGAAAAATTTCAAAAAATTGGAAAATTTAGGGGGATATGTTTGAAAATTGGCAGTGACTTGACAGTAAAACATTATTAGTTTTTGTGTAGAAATCGGGTGGGGGTTCTAAATGTGATGCACCCAAAAAGTGCAATGGTCCGTGCAGCAGAAAAGTTAAAACAAAAACCCTGAAAGAAAAGTTTAGGCCGGGGGCCTAAAAAAACCCCAAAAACAATAATTTCTTGAGTAACACCGCTAAAGTGATATAAAACTAAATTTTAAGGCTATATAAAAAAACCTATAAAATTTTTAAAAATCTTTTCTAAAAATTAAATAAAAAAAATATAAAATTTTAAATTTTTAATTAAAATAAATTTTTATATTTTTAAATTAAAAATTATATAAAGAAAAAATTAAAAAAAACAAACTAAAAGCAACCAAATAAATTTTTTTTATAAACGGATTTTTCCCAGGGTTTAAATCGTAGAAATAAACCGTGATTGCAAACACCCCAAAACGTAGGATAAAAAAAAAATTTAAAACGAATGGGGGGGTTTGGTTTCCTTTGGTTGACCTTCCTTTCCTGTGTCTGTACTCCCCCACTAACCTCAGGGTCGGAAATTTCCCCGTGTTCGGTCCCCCCGTGCCCCCGGGGCCTGTCCCGGGAAGTCCCATTTTCCCCGTGGGGGGGGTTTGCTGGAGTGTAAGGGGTTGACGGGCTTTTTAAAAGGGGGGTAGGGGACCCACTGGCCACTCCCGGGGGCTTGCTCCGGGGGCGCAATTTTGTGGCCAAATCGGGCATGGGTTTCCTTCAAAAGGGCCTTTGAGGGAAAAAGGTTGGCTGACGCTGACACCCCACCGGGTCCCTACCTCAGAGCAGTCCCCACAGTGGCAGCTGACCAACAGGCCAAATTCCCCCAAGGGCCCTAGGCACCAACGAAATGGGAACAGAGACAAAGCAAAATAGAAATGGATATGTGAAAGGTAAAAACCCAAAGACAGGCCAAAAAAGGGATCCCAAGCAAGAATTTTTAAAACATAAGCCAAGGTACCAAAACAGAAGACGGGAAAAACAACCACACAGAACAAGATCACCGACAAAGGGCTGGGGAATCGGGAAAGGGGGAAAAGGCATGAGCAGGGAACAAACAAAAGGCAGAAAAAAGGGCATGGAAAAAATCCCCAGAAAAGGAAAAACCCAAGGGCCCAGCAAAAACCCAAGCAAAGGAATTTAAGACATTAACATGGCAAAGGGGAAGCTCACAGACAAAGGTGCAGACAGCCCAAAAGGAAAGAAAAGGGCCCGTTTTCACCAAACATGGAGGATCCCCACAAGGACAAAAAACAAGAAGAAAATTTTACCAGGAACAAAAAAAACTACCCCAAAGAGACAACTTTGGCCCACAACAAAAACCCCAAGGTTTCGGCCCAAGGGGTGGGAAAAAGGTAAACCCGGGCTTTTTAAACCCCGGTGGGAAGGGGTTGGGCAGAGGAACCCCAAAACCCCGCTGCCCCACTTTTGGGAAATAAAGGAAAAGGGAAAGATGTGGTCCGCCCGCCCTCTATAGAGCTACAAGGAATAGGGCAGCAACAGATGGAGGAGCAGCATGGCCAGAAAGGAGGAAAAGCCGCCACACAGCAATCACAGGTGAGTAAGCAAATGCGGTACAGGAGCGCACAACAGTAGACATTGCAACAGGAAAAACAGATCTGTCATAGGAACATAGGTACGACTGCGTTTCGCAGCAGAGGCCGCAGCGTTAAGGACAGGAAACGTGGCACGGGACCGCTGACATGGAGGAAGGAGTTTGATAAGGCGTTCGTGGAGACGTTGATCTATTGCTGGGCGGAGATTAGTCCCGCGGACTTGGCCGACTCACGTAGGTGGGCAGGCAGAAGATGACCAGCCCTCAAGCTCCGCTTCGCTCAGCTGTGCCACAAAGCGCAGGACCATCAGCCAGATCACCACAGTTAGAAGCTAAGCTTGTGGAACCATGAAATCGGAGCTGACGGAGACAAGCGAGGATAAGGCTGTATTGGAAAAAAGAGGTTCACGACCAGCTACTACAGACTCCATGCCGTTACAACTACAGTTACATGCCAAGACTGGCCAGAATGTTGACTCTGGGGCAAATCAAAGCCAAACTTAGAAAAGGAAGTATTGGTGGCCAAAAGAAGGAAAGGTGAAAGGAAGCGCAGTTGGAGGCTGACAAAGGTGATATAGCTACTTCGTAAAGGAAATACGAGGCACTTCGCTGACACATCTGCGGTTCTTTCAAGCAGAGTTGTATGGATAGAGCAAGGCTGGCTGCTAAATATTTGGATAAGGAGCTGCTGGGAGGGTTGCAGCAGATGTATAGCTTGGTCGTGTGGAATATGAAGGGGTCAGACTCATGACAAATATGGAACTCCAACTTGAGGTTGAAATTCCACCTGCACAGACATATAAAAACAGTTTTATCAGAGCCTGCCGAGGGTTTTTTGAAATTGACTTAAAGCTCGGACCCTTGCCTGCTCCTCCAGTGCATCAGGATACAGGCTGCCTTAAACGAAAAGTCAACGGAGTTGGCCAATCAGATAGGTTATTTGGTTATAAGAATCCATGGAGGACTTGGCATATCAAATCACGGGAGGAAAAGGAGCAATGGTGTGTTCTCTTTTAATATCAGAAAATCACAGTAACAGCCAGCTGAACGCTGCGGAGAGGAATTACATGTTGGTGATGCCATTTTGGCAGTTAATGGCATAAAACTTTAAGGAGATGCAAACACAAAGAAGCAAGTACCTTTCTTTCTCAGCAGAGGGAGAAATTGAGTCTTGAAGTGGTTTATGTTGCCCCAGGATAGATTCTGATGATGAGAATGTAAGAATATGAGGAAGAGACCGGAAGCATCACTTAAGCCTGTATCTTGATGAGTTAGAGGAAGGTGGAACCAGCCCCAGGTCAACCAACAAGGATGGGAGTGGTGATGCTAAACCGTTACAAGTGTTTGACCAGAAGCATCACATTGAGGAAACAGCGAGAAATCATTAAATTGGCCCGTGGTTGTAAGCCGTGCTGGTGGCGTGATCTACTGAACACACCACCAGCACTGCAGGGTCCTAGATCTTGGAGACGCTGGGAGCTTACGCCATAGGACTTGGGGCCCACCAGGAGATAACTGGTATCCCAGTAGGCCCCAAAGCCTAATGCCCATGGTAGCAAGCTGTGTAGGCATCGTGATGTACCAATCATGTCACCTGTGCTGCTGGGTGTGTATGTGTTGGACTCGAGGGCCATCGGAGACATTCCAACACTGGCTGGCACTGCTACCTTTGCTAGCTGCATTCTCTGTGACAAGTGGAGAACCACTCCTTCTTCGTCTGAATCTTGTTCATCCCTGCTCGCTGTATCTAAACTCTCGTGAGCCACATGTAGCCGGTGGGCCTTAAAGGGGTTTTGCCACAATGTAATGTTGACGTGAGATCCTCCAAATGGTTATTTAATCACTTTTCTAAATATATGTGATTACTAAAAAGTGAGAACCATTGAGGATTTACCGCTTTCTTTCCATGCCCTAAGTTACCTGACAGTTTACATTTAGATTGAAAATGGGTGCTGATCTTGGCCGGGCTTGTAACTGTCTGCACTTATCTGTTGACGGGGAACATGAAGGAGTAGCAAAGGGACTTGTGGAGAATATCCTGTCTTTTGTTAGAGAATCCATGGTTCTAATGTAATTTTCTGTGTAAACATTGTATAGATGCTCCCTGGATGTCTCTTGCTCAGTCCCTCTCCCTCTCCCCCGTCCCCGTGACTCAGCATGCTGGTAGGTTTAATGTTTGCTTTGCGGATCAGTATAACAGGTAAGGAACTGACTTCTTGGCAAAACCCCTTTAAGTTTGTCAAATGTGCTCTAAGTTATCCCTCCCCTCCCCCCTTATTGTGGCGTTTCAACCATCAAGATAACGATGGAACGTAAAGGAATTTTCAAGACTTTTAAAAATCTCCCTACATCTCTGATTTGGAAATCAATAAATTCTAAAGTTCTATAATACCGGGGTGTTATAAAAGTCATGAATTCTAATGATCAGTCCATTCTTCCTGAACTTGGCTTATGTTCTTGTTATTGTTTGGGAGAATTTCAGACACAGACTCCAACAAAGTGTTAATAATGACTTATATCTTGGTTTACCAAGGACGATGTAGGCTAAATGTCCTAGTACAGAGGTTACCAGCCTTGTCAATAGATTTGTTGTTCTGACATGCGCCAAAATAGAGAAACTGACCTTTCTAGAATCACTACCGTCTATATGCTGAATAGCATTGACATATTTCTTTAGAATAATCGAGCATAATTAAGAGGTGTGGTGATTTTAATGTATGACCAGTAAAGGTTGCTTATTAATGATTATTAATGATTATTAATGAGGTGGATTGTTTATTAATACATGATTTAATTATAAGAGCGGGTGTTTCTAACAAAGATGATTCAGAAGGTATATTATCCTAATAGAAATATATCTGTTTTGCATAGTCTTATCAAAGTTATATCTAAAAACTTTCTTGCCAAGCTTCAATAAAGGAGTAAGGACTACACTGTCATTTTGGGGATGTCTCTGTGTTTTTCAGGCGTTATATATGTGCAATCATACACTTTTTTGAGCTTTTTTATATTTTGGAACACCCGCACTACACAAGACGGGGGTGGATATGGGATATTTTAAATTACATTTCAGTATTTGACAAATGTGCTCTAAGTTATCCCTCCCCTCCACCTTTGTCATGGTGTTTCAACCATCAAGATAACGATGGAACGTAAAGGAATTTTCAAGACTTTTAAAAACCTCCCTACATCTCCCATTGTGTTTCACTAGAAAATGAACCCATACTTACCTCTCCCATCACCACCATTTCGGCACTGCCAGAGCTCCAGTGTTCTCACATGATCACATGATATTGCAACCAATCACTGACCTCTGAGATCACATGCTCTACATACAGATTGGGGTCCATGATTTGACATGATCAGTGAGGGACCAGGGATAACACTGGAGCTCTGGCAGTGCTGGAGTGGTGGTGATGGGAGAGGTAAGTATGGGTTCATTTTCTATTTTACTGTAGGAGGTAAGGTTTTTAAAACTCTTGAAAAAGCCCTTTAAAAACTTAAACCTCTGAAGAGTACATAACAAATCCTCAAACTTATATATTATTTTTTAAAGACTGATGATAAGAACCATGGAATAAATTATTACATTATCGGGGATGTGCAGTAGTTTATGTTTTCCTGACTCTTCTTTGTTTCTTTTACTATACAGTCTGTGCAGACGATTCGCTGGGTGTTGAGAGTTAGTTTCTTTTATGGAGGAAAAGAATCATGGTATTCTGTGCTCATAATCAATTATAGTGATCAAGATCACATATAAGAATGCGTTTAATTTCTAAGCTCTTCAAGTATCTGCTTATTTCTATTCTTTTTCCTTTTAGTTCATTATAATTGCTTTTGGTGACACATGTAGCACAGTAATTTTTGCTTTCCTGCCTGCTGCTTCACAGGATTTCTCATGCTGCCAACTGAGTCATGTTTGAACTCACTTGAGTTACTGAAACACACAACATGATTGTGAGACCAGCCAGATGGTGAATTCTCAGTAAGCATACCTAATTGAGGGAGTTCAAAGCTCAGTCTCATAGGCATAACATCAGAAGAGACTGACTTCCTGTGTTATCAATATGACAGTGGTTCTCTAGACTAATTGGAGTTACAGATCATATGACCTATCATAAACTGCTGCATCTGCCTAGAAAGAACATCCGGCATTTAGCTGCAGATTTAGCAAAGCTGCTGGCACTTACAGTGTGCTACTGGGCAATTTCTAATGAATAGAGGCGGGGGGGGACTTGGCGGTGGTCTCTTTAATTGAAATAATTTGTTTATCTGGCTCTGCCTTTCAGACTCAATAACAAAACTATCATTTCTTTCAAGAGGTTTTTTAAAGATAATATCTTCAGCATCAGCATTTGGATGACATTTTGGTTGACATTGTGGTGTTCTCTTCTGATCTGAACACTCACTGTAAGCAAGTTTAAACTATTTTACAAAATTTCCAAAAGATCAACCTCTTAAATAAGTTAGATTTATTCTTACAAATCTAGGTTACCTGAACCCTGGTAAAGGTTTTCTGATTAAGCCAGATGGATAACATGGGGGAAATGCAGGGAATTTTCTATGTGGCACTAGAAGATTTTAGATACTGTTTTTCCATTAGTAAATTTATCTTGTTACTCTGAATTATATTGTTGGACTTTGTTGCAGTTTCTACAGGGTGGCATTAGCATTATGGACTTCCGACCTGGATGAAGTTTACTTGGCAGTGATTATGTGGGACACGATCCGCAATTGGATCAAAATGTAGGAAACACCAAAACCTTTCTATTTTTATGCACGTATAAGGAATAGCAGTAATGCATTTTAAATATGCCCTTAGTTTCAGAATTTGCTTTTTAAAGCCACAACAGTGCTCACCAGCAGCTATGCAAATGGCTAAAGGAGGTGCCAGCTTAGCAGTTTTTTTTCTTGCATTTTGCATTTGAAGGAACGGCTACCTCCATCTTGACCCTGTATTCCTCGCACCCAGCTGTATGAGGTGCTTATACTAACTGTGAATGGAGTCTGTTGTTCTGAATGTATCGTTGCTTTATCCACAGAGAGGCATTAGAGTTAGGGACCCATCTGATGAGGTTTGCTTGGCACAGTGGATGAGTGTACACAATCTGATAAAATTGTACAATAAAAACCTTCATTTCATGTAGGTATAAGAATAGAAGTAATGCATATTCAATGTTCAAAGTAGTCATGTGTTTGTTTTTCTAGTTGCTGTCATGAAGCCGGGCGTCCGCGTGGGGTCTCTGGCCGGAGGGATGCCTGCTTTGCCGCCGCAGCCGTTGTCCTTAGCGCCCTCAGGGCCCAGGAAACGCCCCTCTTATCACACAGTCCGTCCCGCTCCTGGTACTTCCTCTGTTCTGGCTCTGACAGCACGTCGCTCGACACGTACCCGTGCTTTTAAAGCCGGGTTGCGGACGGTCTCGGTCTGGGATTTAAAGGGCCGGCGCGCGGTGCTAGTTTGGCCATCGCCGGACGCTGACCCTATTTAGGTGTGCCACGTCTCCAACACCGCTGCCAGGTCGTTGGTTGGTGTGTTTGGAGTGCCTTAAGTGTGTATTTTAGCGTCATTTTGTGCTTCCCGTTTGTTGTACCAGTTCCGATTCCGCTACGTTCCTGACCTTGCCTGTTTGCCCGCCTGCCCTGACCGCTTGCCTGGGTCTCTTCTGATCCACGAACCTTGGCCTTGCCTGAGCTCTCCGGCCTGTCTCCGACTATTCTTTATATCTGGATAACGTTTCTGTACCTCCGCATTACCTGGCACCATCGCAAGCAATTAACGTCAGGGGTAGAGACCTGGAGGGCCTCTCGCCGCAGCAAGTTCATCCCGGCTTTGCGGCGGCTTTGGTTGAATTTACCTGGGGGTTACTGTTAGACTCGTCCCTGAATGGCCTGTAACTATCATTGTTCTGCGGATGGGTCCAGCGGGAATCCACCTCTGCCTTTACAGTACGATACTGGCCGTGGATTCCGCCAGGGTCACTTTTGCCCGACCTCGGGATGTCACGACGGCATGTCGACCAGCAGAGCCAAGTATTGTACCAGAGGCTAGCGGCCATGTGATGCAAGATCCTTGCGGCCCATCATAACCTCCACCTGCTGCCGCTGCCGCGCACCGGAACCCGTTGCTCCAGCATCCATTGCTCTACTGCTCTCGGTATTCTGGAGCCTCTCTGCATCTGCCGCTTCCCCATCACGCTATGATGAGTCCCCTAGAAATGCCGTGGGTTCATCAGCCAGTGCTCCATCCACCTCGAGATGATGTAGGAGCATCAATTCCCTTACAGAGGTGCCAAGGTGGCTTCATTTTTAGGTTTCTTGTCTGAGAGAAAGAAGCCTTGGCTTTTGCCATGCCACTGTGGGATCGAGGGGATCCTCTGACAGTTCGACCTCCAAACTCCTCCAGGGGTTCCACGGTCTTGAAGGAACCGGGCCGTACTTCTTCTGGCTGCCGCAGCCACTGCTGCCGGCTTCGTCAGGGCGACACCACAGGCACTTCGGTCCCCCCCCCCCCCCCAGTATTCTGTGCAGGTTCGCATCTTGGACTTCAGAGCTGATCTGGAATACGATGCTTTGGTTGGCGGACCTTCTCGGCAAGGTGTCTCTCTGGGACGAATCAAGGAATGAGCTCGCCCGGGTTCGGATCTACCAGCCTGCTTCGGGTGGTGTTAAATCCACTTAGCTACTCGAATCGGATATTCGGTTCTCGACGAGAGCAGGAGAGGAACATGTGCTCATGCTTCATATATCGGGGTGGATGTCCGCCCACGCGTCTACCCCGCTTGACGTCCCATTTCCAGCGACCCGCACCTCTTCCTCACGATGGCTCCCGATGAAGGAACGCCTATGCAGGTTTGAGAGAGCCCACCTTTCCCAGGAGGAACGTTCACAGTGCCGTCAATAGAAAATGCTGTGTGTCTATTGTGGACGGTTCTGGCACTATTTTTTTGGGGACTCTGTCCGGTGCGCTCCGGGAAACTTCCTCAACCAGGGCTCGTAGGAGAGGCGCCTAGGTGTCAGAGCGGCCTTTCCCCTTCTGGACCATGCCGTGATTATTTGTTTGGTTTGTTTCACGGCCACGGCTTTTATTGGGATTCTGGATCTGCAGGAGGAAAATTTCATAAGCCATGAGTCTTATGTGACCAGGTTTGGTTCTCCCAGTGACTCCGTTGCAGAAGCCTATGTTCGTCAACTCTCGGTCAGTGGTGGAATGCGTAAGGACGCTATCCGCTTCGCACAGCTCCCCTCACTTTGCAGATTGGGGCTCTCACAGGAGATTTGCAACTCTTCTCGCGTCCTGCCTCCGATTCCCGTACTGAAATCCTTCTGGGCCTTCAGTGGGGTTTGCAAGACCATACCCGACTTTCGGACCTGGAGCAAGGTGAACAGGTATTCGTTGCGTTCCGTGTGTCTTAGGTTTCTTGTCGGAAGCTGGGCAACCTGCTTCACTAGCGGGAACCATCTCTCGGAAATCTTACAAAGCCTCCAACAGGCCTGCTACGCCATACTTGGACTTTGCCGATTGTCTTTTCGGGGAAAGATAGGCCTGAGGAAACTCTTACTCGCCAAATGGGCCTTATGATTGCCCCATAGATCTGCCAACCTGGCTGTACTCCTTCCCGGGGGCCGGGTGGTCGACCCCCTCTCCGTCACGGAGAGACTAAGGCCTATGTCGGCATTATATCATTGAGAACCTCCGTTAAAGGTCTTCATTCATAAGTCTTCTTCTCCAGCAGGAGCCCGGCTTCATTTTCGTGGAGAAAAAAGGAAGGGTCTCTCCGGCCCTTGCATCGTCTTTTCGGGGATTAAATATAAATTACGGTAAAGAACCGCTTACCCTCTGCAGTATCTCTGAACTTTTTCGACCTCCTGCGGTGGTGCAAGAATCTTGTCCAAGCGGGATCTATACGGAGTTAAACCAAATTTCGCATTCGGGGCATGATGGAAAAGGGCGTTTAATAGCGGGATGGGCCTTCGGTATTTTTTACCCCATTCGGTTCGCAACGCTCCTGCTGGTTTCAGACTTTGTCAATGAGTCTTGGGACCTTCCTAGTCTGTGTTTTGTTACTTGGACGATATTCTAAATTTTTTTCCTGAAAATTGAGACTTCATCCCACCACGTCCGCCGGGATCAGGCGACTCCGCACCTCGCTTTTTTCCCCAAAACCGGAAAGTGTCTTTTTAAGTACCAGTTTTCCCCTTTTTAGGGGAATGTTTTGACAAGGGTCTCCGGGTGGCCCTTAAAACCTGAGTTTTACAGTGGCCCAACCCGGTGGGCCCCGGGCCATTCAATTTTTTTTGGGGAATTCGCCTTTTTTATAAAATTTTCCCACACTTCTCAACTTGTGGCTCCCCTTGGGGGCTAACAAGAAAAACCCATCCCAAGTCCTGGGCCGGGAAATTTTAGCTTTTTAGTTAGCCGAGACTTTTTTTAAAAAAATTTACCGGTGTCCACCGCGGGGGAGAGGCAGACGGAAAGGACGGGCAGACAGACAGGCTTTTGAAAGGGGGGGTGCTATTGTGCAGCCCCGACTTGTGTGAAACCTGCATTGAAAATGAAAATTTTTTTTACCATTTTTTTGGGCCGCACACTGCATGAGGTAAATTGTTTCTTTTATTTTTTTGCTCCCAATTTGTTTTCAAACGCCACCTTGTCATTAAATTTGGATACAAAAATTTTGTAGTAATGTTGGTGTATTTCATTAGTGCAAAAACCCCTTTTCTCCGTATAACTTTTAAATAGCTGTATTTCACTTTTGGTGCGGCCCAGTTTGGTTCAAAGAGCCACCTTGTTCTTAAATTTGGATACAGAAATTTTCTAATAACTGTTGGTGTATTTCATTGGTGTAAAAACCACCTTTTGTTATCCGTGTAAATTTTAAATAGCTGTATTGCACGTGGTGTGGCCCAGATTTGTTCAAAGACCACCTTGTACTTAAATTTGGATACAGAAATTTTGTAGTAACTGTTGGTGTATTTCATTGGTGCAAAAACCCCCTTTTTTATCTGTATAACTTTTAAAATAGCTGTTTTTCACTTGGTGCGGCCCATTTTGGGTTCAAAGAGCCCCCTTGTATTAAATTTGGATACGACATTTTCTATTAACTGTTGGTTTTATTTCATTGGTGCAAAAAACCACCTTTTGGTTATCCGCGTAAATTTTAAAAGCGTATTGCATGTGGTGTGACCCAGATTTGTTCAAGACCCACCTGTACTTAATTTGGGTACAGAAATTCTCTAGTAACGTGGTTATTTAATTTTTCAAAACGGCCCTTTTGTAGCTTAACTTTTAAATAGTGTAATTTACTTTGGTGCGGCCCGTTTGGTTCAAGACCTACCTTGTATTTAATTTGGATACAGAAATTTTTTGTAGTAACTGTTGGGTATTTTTTGGTGCAAAAAACCACCTTTGTTTCTGTACTTTTAAATGCTGTATTGCACTTTTGGTGCGCCAAAAAGTTTTTTTTCAATGCCACGTTTGTACGCCAATTTTGATACGAAATTTTCTGGTAATATGTCTCGTTTTTTCATTGCTGAAAAAAACACAATTTTTCATATGTGAAAACTTTTAAATAGCTGTATTGCACGGGGGGGTGAGGCCCAGTTTTGTTTCAAAAAAAAGGCCCACCTTGTATTAATTGGATACAGAAATTTTCTAGTAATGTGGTGTATTTCATTGTGCAAAACCCGTTTGTTTCCGTTAACTTTTAATAGCGGATTGCACTGGTGTGGCTCGGGGGGTTTTTTCAAATAGCCACGTTGTACGCCAATTTTGATAGAAACATTTTCTAGTAACTGTTCTCATTTGTTATTGCTGAAAAAAAATGCAATTTCTCATCCGTGTACCTTTTGAATAGTTTTATTGCACTCGGTGAATCTCAGTTTGGCGCAGATAGCGCACTTGTATGATAGTTTGTTGAAAACTATCAATTGCTAGTCCTACTGGGCAGTTGTAAATCCCTGGGACTGAAGGAAGAACAGTTGATTTTGTGTTACGGTTCTTCCACCAGACCGCATTAACAGGTATTCGCTAGAAACAATTCTGTTTATAATCATATTTGGCTGTTGTAAATTAGAGGGATTTAAGAATAGCTGTGATTTGCCGTCTTTCAATAAGAGGCTGTCAAAAACTCTTCAATACCTTTTTAAATTTTTATCTTTCTGAACATGGAGCGAAATACAGGTGGTAAGCGAGCAAAGAGGGGTGTAGGACATGGAGGTAGAGGTACGCGAGAACGTGCTCCTTCCAGTGCTGGCGACAACACGCAAGCCAGCGGATCTTCGGCTGCAGGACCGTTAGGTCTGTCATCGCTGGGTCAGTGCCCTGTGAATCTCAGTAACGAAACAGCATCGCCAATCTGTTCTTCAGTGGTTAATGCAACCTGCATCCAGCAGTCTTACCTCCTCGTCCTCCCAGTCACGGCCACAAATGTCGTCATCATCATCGTCAGCATCCATCCAACATGAAGTGAAGGCAGCCCAAATGTCAAATTGTGCACCCACCACTGTGGATAATCCATTTTCTGGAGACCTCTTTGATGACAAAATACGGTTGGGGTCAGAAGGCATTTCAAAAGATCAAGAGGCCAAAGAGGATGATTTTGTCTGTTCTGACACCCAATCGCTGATGTCATCAGAGGAGGAGAAGGAAGCCGGTCAATCAGCAAAAATCCCGGGCGGTGCCTGTTACTTGTAGCCCGCAGCTCCAGGATGCAGAATGTCAGGACGAGGAAGTCACCTGTGGTGTTGTTGATGATGATGATGACAACATTGCGGATCCAACGTGGTCTTTTCAGCAGAATTTGCTTGCAAGCGCTTCATCACTGGACAAAAAGGAAGACGATGGGGTAGTGTTAGTACGGATCCCACCTCAAAAAGGGAGAGGGCGGTCGCACAAGTCCGCTGATATTATTCCACCAGCCACGATAAGCAGAAACACCGCTCCTCGGTTATCGCCGTCGAAAAGGTCCAGGACCTCTCAAGTCTGGGCCATTTTCGAGCAAGCCTCTGATTCTCCCATCGATGTTAAACGCCGCCTTTGCCGTAAACGGATCAGTAGAGGGAAGAATCTTAGGTGTTTAACCACCACCAACATGTCTAGTCACATGCAGCGAATGCACGGGTTGAAATGGAGGGAAAACGTGGCGAGAAAAGGTCACACCGATCCCAGGCTTCCAACCACTGTCACACCCTCTGTCTCCACCTCCTCCTCCGCCACGACCAAGCGTTCCTCAGCTGTCCATGTCTCTCAGAGTCATGAGCAAGGATCAGCCTCCGCTTCAGCCTCCACCGTCGCCCGAGTACCACCAGCACCACCAGAGACCCATCCTACCCCTTCTCTTTCCACCAGTTTGACCTGCACGCCGTACAGCGGCCAGTCTAGCAGCCAGCCTTCTGTCTTCCAGGTTTGGGAGCAGAAGAAACACTTTAACCCAAACCATCCCAAAGCCAAAAGCCTGAATGTCGGCATTGCCAGGCTTTCGGCCTTGGAAATGTTGCCTTTCCGTCTGGTGGACACAGATGTGTTCCGCCACATCATGGCCCTTGCCTGCCCCCAATACCAGATGCCGAGAAGGCATTTCTTTGCCAGAAAAGCCGTCCGTGCCCTGGCCAGCCACGTATCATCTAAAATTTCAAGCGCGTTGTCTGCATCTGTGTCCGGCAAAGTCCATCTGACCACCGACACATGACTAGTAAGCACGGCCAAGGCCGTTATATCTCTGGGACAGCTCACTGGGTGAGTTTGGTGGATGTCTTTGGTGGTAACGATGGCTCTCAGGCTCGGCGCACGCTCTTCAAAACCGCAGGGATGATGCAGGGTTCTTTCCCCCAAGGTCCTCTGGTGGCATCACGTGCCCATAGAAACCAGGCCGTGTTGAAATTAAAGAAAAGACTCCAAAAATGGAAAATAGGACCCAGCGATGAAGTGAATGAAGTGCTTTATTTTGCCAATACTAATCCATCAGTCAGGGGTGTTGATGTATTATCGTGTTGAAATTAATCTGTCTTGGAGACCGTCCACACACAGGTCAGGAGCTGTGCACGGCTCTTCGCAACGAGACCGAGCGCTGGCTGTGTGACAAGAACCTTGTGCCAGGCAAGGTGGTGTGCGATAACGATCCAAATCTCCTGCCCGTCCTTAAAATCGATAAGCTGGAGCACATCCCTCCCTTGCATGGCACATGTCATGAACCTCGTCGTCCCGAAATTTCTAAAGCGCTACCCGGGTCTGGACTGCCTGCTGAGGAAGGCTTGAGGTCTGAGCTCACACTTTCGCGGTTCGCACCAAGCTTCGTCCCGCCTGGCTGCGTTGCAGCGTCAGCTCGGCACCCCATCAACCATCTCATTGTTGATGTGCCAACACACTGGAATTCCACCCTCCACATGCTCCAGCGATTGTGGCAGCAGCACAATGCCATTACGTAGTACGAAGCGACACATGGCCTGACAAGCAGCGGTGCGGACCTCGGGGTGTTGAGCAACCAAGAGTGGAGGCAGGTGAAAGAGCTCTGCACCATCCTTGCCAGTTTTGAAGAAGCCACCAAAATGGTCAGTGCGGACGATGCCCTTGATCTTAGTTCTGGAACGATCGTTGGACACTCTGAAACAGCAGGTCCTATCAGAGATGGAGGGGGAGACGGACACAGATGCGGACACAGAGCCTTTCTCTCCGTCGAATCCAGAAGGCCCGACAGTTTCACAATTTTATCAGTCTTCATTAGGCAGTGGTTCGGGGTCCAGGGCTAGTGCAAGGCGGTGCCTCAGCTCTCAGGGTGCATCATCTGAGGCAAGTCAGGGCTGTGTTGAAGCTGTGGCGGAGGAAGCAGAGGAGGAGGAGGTATTCCTGGACGCCGACAATACCGATGCCCTTCCTTGGAAAGAGGTTGGCATGGATTTGAGGCGGAGGAGGAAGATGAGGAAGATCAGTTTGCTAGTGCCCCTCGACCCAGAGGCTTGGGAAATCAAGGCTCCATCTCTCACATGAGTGCTTGGATGCTCCATTTCCTCCAAATGATCCTTGCATAAAGGCCATCAAACTGAGCAAAAGTTACTGGGTGGCCACCCTCTTCGATCCCTGGTACAAAACAAAACTCAGCACTTTCCTTCCACCCACCCAAATAGAGAGTAAAATGCAGGAATTGGAGACCTTGCTAATTGATTAATTGGAGACATCTGTTGCGTTTACTTCACGTTCTTCGAATGTCACGGTGGAACAACGTCAGCAACGTGACAGCAGTAGAGTGCCAAGTAGCTGCGGCAGCAGGCAATGTGGCAGAAGCCTAATGGGGAACCTCTGGCAATCCTTATTTACCACCTCACCAACACCGATAATGAAGGGCACACATACAACACACAGAGACCGGCTTAACATCAGGGTGCACGACTCTCTGCGTCTCAACACCGATGTTTTTGGATATGTTCCGGACCCAATCGACTTCTGGGTATCCAAAATGGATGAATTGCCCGAGCTCGCTCGCCACGCCATAGAGGTGTTGTCCTGCCCAGCAGCCAGCGTCATATCTGAGCGGACCTTCAGCACAGCTGGAGAAGTCATTACAGGCAAACGCATCCGGCTTTCCACAGATAATGTTGATCGTTTGACTTTCATCAAGATGAATCAGGCGTGGATCTCTGATGATGTCGTGGCCCCAATTGCTAAGGTCACCGATTAGTTGCTGGTCTACTTCACATTCCTCTTCAAACAGAAATGGTCCTCTTGAAAAAAACATTTTTAAATGATCATTTCTTACTGCAATTTTTATTCTCAATTCCCAAAAGGTCATTTTGCTGGTTTTATGGTGAGTAGACTGTAAAATAAACCAATTGTACAAGGTTTCATGAAAAAAAGTATTCCATTTACTCACTTCACTTCATCAATTTTTCGCACTGTCAATGGTTTTGGAGTCATGGTGAGATACAGCTACAATCAAGATCCTTTGGAACAGAAATGTGGCTTCTAAGTGGCATTTGTCCCTCACAATTTTAACGTGGCTGAGAACTAATTTTTTATAATTGTTTGGGTCATGCTGCTGTGAAATGAGCTATACTACGGGTTTCCTATTTAAAAAAAAGTGTTTTTTACAGACATTTTTTTCTTCACAATTGTCAAGAGTGGCCAAAGGGTCTTTTTGAATTTTTGGGGGCATGTTGCTGTTAAATACAGCTGTACTACATGTCATATTTTAAATAATGTGGTTTCTAACAGACATTTGTTCTTCACAATTGTCAAGAGTGGCTCAAGGGTGATGGTGCTGTCAGAAACAGGAATAGTTACAACTGTTAATGGACACATATTGCAAAATGACTTGTTTTTGCAAGCTCTTTAACATAGCTAGCAATCCCTGTAGTGAGACAACCCGTTTAATACAATTAAAAAAAAAGAGAAACAAAGACGTTGTGGGATTCCATCCTATTTTAACAATGTGTTTTCTAGAATTAAACTACAAAAAAAATTGCTTGTACACAATAGCTGTTACTAATTTTGCTCTGAATTGTACTAGGGAGGTACAGGAAGACTTGAACAGATGTAGGTTATTCAGAGGACATGGTGTATGGAGCACATTCGCCACCCCAAGAACAGAGACAATTTCCTCCAACACGTTGGGTAAAACGAGAAAAAGAATGCCAGAAAAAGGGCACCTGGGTGAAACATGGAGCGTCAACCACCAGCATTTCCAAGTGAAGCTCAATTGGTCCGCACTCATAGGAGGGGGCAAGCGCTCTCGTTAGATGCAGAAATTTCTCAAGCGCTACCAGGTCTTGACTGTGTACTTGAGGAAGGCTGGAGGTTTTAGCTCACACTTCCGCTTTCGCACTCTGCTTACAGCACGACTGTTTTCGTTGCTGCGTCAATAGGGGAATTTTTGTCGTATTAATGGATGATGGACGCCAGCTTGGGCTCTCACCGCACCCACTGTAACTCGGGCCCTGCTAGCGGAAACTGCGTGTTAATAGATGATGAACACCAGCCCTGGCTTTCACCGCACCCACTGTAACTCCGGCCCTGCTAGCTGAACCTGCATGTTAATAAATGAAGGACGCCAGCCCTTGCTCTCACCACACCCACTGTAAGTCCGGCCCTGCCAGCTGAACCTGCGTGATCCACGTTTACAGCCTCACCCGCCTTGATCAGTAATTTCCTCCAACCCACTTGACAGTAGAATGCAGGATTTTCAGACAGGCCTCGTTGACCTACTGGGGACATCTTTTTCGTTTGCTTCACATTCTAATGTCACGGTGGAACAATGTCACCAGTAGAATGGCAAGTAGCTCTAGCAGCAGCAGTATTGGAAAATGAGTTTTTTTTTAATATAGTTTATTTCTTATTGCAAAATTTTCTGCTGATGGTCCATAAGTAGTGTTGAGCGATGATTATCGACAAAGTTGAAATTGGCACGGTATGTACGTTGATCGGATTTTTTAGATCACGTGATAATTTAGGTTAAAATCTGTGCATAATCTATTAATATCGCGCCATTTTCGGCGCTTCCTGTCATTTTTGCGGCCAGCAAATCAGCTTACAGAATAGAGCAGGGTGAGATGTGTGTGCGACGTCATGACTGGGATGTGTATGGTTGCGATTGGCTGGAAAAATCACATGACCTCGTTTTACATAGAACAGCCCTTCCTGTTCTTGATCAGTGTCTGTCAGCGTCTCATAGCAGTAGGACGTGCGCTCTGCCTCTGTCCAAACAGCTCAGCAAACAGCTCAGCGAAATTATTTTATTTTTTCACAGAGACAGCTCTACTTTTAGCTGTGATCCTTAGAAGTTAGTTAGATCAGAGATTTGCAGATTTTAGGTAGTTAGGCAGAGAATTTTAAAGGAGCATCTACCGCTGTAAAGTCACAGAGGGGAGGCGGGGGGAGGGGCACGCGGGCGAACACAGACAAGCTTTATAAAGGATACTGGATATTGTACAGCCAAAACTTTGTTTAGACATTGCATTGCCTTATATTAGGATACAGATTTTTTTCTAGTAACTGCAGGTCTATTTGTTAGGTGCAAAACTCCACTTTTATTCTCAGTATACATTTCAGATAGGTGTTCTTTTTCAATTTTGCCCAGTCCAGCTTTGTTGATATAGCCACCTTGCACTTAAATTTGAATACAGCAATTTTGTAGTCACCACAGGTTGATAGGTGCCAAAAAATACCTTTTATTATCAGTATACATTTCAGATATGTGTTTTTTTTCACTTTGGCGCAGGCAGCTGTGTTGATAGAGCCACCTTGCAGTTAAATTTGAATCCAGCAACTTTGTAGTCACCACAGGTGTACTGATAGGTGCCAAAAATACCTTTTAATATCCGTATACATTTCAGACAGGTGTTTTTTTCACTTTTGGTCAGTCAAGCTTTTTTGATAGATCTACTTTGCAGTTAAATTTGAATCCAGCAAATTTGTAGTCACCACAGGTGTACTGATAGGTGCCAAAAATACCTTTTAATATCCGTATACATTTCAGACAGGTGTTTTTTTCACTTTTGGTCAGTCAAGCTTTGTTGATAGATCTACTTTGCAGTTAAATTTGAATACAGCAATTTTGTAGTCACCACTAGTGTTGAGCGATTACGTTGGCTATCGACATCGATCGATAGTCGATAGTCGGCCACCATCGATAAGGTTTTCGATAGTCGATAGTCGATCATCTCCAATGACCATTAAAGTCTATGGGAGAGCAACAACACCTTCATTCTTACACCCAAACAGGGCTGGAGAAGCTGGAATTAACAGCCACAACAGTCAAATGGATACCTGCTACATCTTAGGCACAACACTTAGGCTATAAAAGCCACAGAAAAAAGTCACACACCATTCACTATCCCTGTCTTGTACCACAGCATGACCCTTAAACCTGCATCACCCACAAATTAAAAAGTGCCAGAAGGCAGTATGAAAATGAACCATCATTTTACTTGAACTGGACATTGAATATCCCTGTCCTGGAACGCAGCATGAGCCCCAAACCTGCATGACCCCATCATTTAAAAAGTGCCGGAAAAAGGAGTCTTTCAACCACCATTTTAGTTTCACTGGACATTGACTATACCTGTCCTGGGCCACAGCATGAGCCCCAAACCTGCATGACCCCCACATTTTAAAAGTGCCGGAAAAAGGAGTCTTTCAACCACCATTTTAGTTTCACTGGACATTGACTATACCTGTCCTGGGCCACAGCATGAGCCCCAAACCTGCATGACCCCCACATTTAAAAAGTGCCGGAAAAAGGAGTCTTTCAACCACCATTTTAGTTGAACTGGACATTGACTATACCTGTCCTGGGTCACAGCATGAGCCCCAAACCTGCATGACCCCCACATTTAAAAAGTGCCGGAAAAAGGAGTCTTTCAACCACCATTTTAGTTTCACTGGACATTGACTATACCTGTCCTGGGCCGGAGTTACAGTGGGTGCGGTGAGAGCCCAGGCTGGCGTCCGTCATCTATTAACACGCAGGTTAAAATGCCCTGATGACGCAGCAACGAAAACTGTCGTGCTGAAGCAGAGTGCGGAAGCGGAAGTGTGAGAACTCCAGCCTTCCTCAGTACATAGTCAATACCTGGGTAGCGCTTGCCCCTCCGTATGAGTGTGGACCAATTGAGCTTCACTTGGAAATACTGGTGGTTAACGCTCCTGTTACACCCAGGTGCCCTTTATCTTGGCATTCTTTTTCTCATTATACTCAACGTGCTGGAGGAAATGGTCTCTGTACTTTGTTCTCTGTCCGTGCTCCATACTCCATGTCCTCTGAATAACCTCCATCTGGTCAAGTTTTCCTGTACCTCCCTTGTACAATTCAGAGGAATTTATTTTTGGGGGCGTGTCCTAGGCATGGAGGAGTAAAGACGTGCAGCTCCTGAGCTCCTCGTGCCATCTCATCTATTCAGCTGATTCTGCTCCACCAACATGGGAAAACCCTCAAAGAAAAGGGGCCTGAGGTCCTCTACCCAGCCCCCATCACCCCAGGGCGATATTGGAGCTTATTTTCCCCCGGCTACCCCACAAACTAGCCGGACAACAACGAGCCGCGGGACCCGGCAAAATGGCGGCGGCTCCCTGCCTGTGAGCCCGCGACGCGGATCTCCGCCGCAACTCATCCGGGAAGCTGCCTCCCCACCAAAGGAGTTCACCCAGGCTCACCGCAGCCCCGGACCTGTCTCCTCTCACACAACGGCGGACGGGAGGTATGCCGAAGAGAACGCGCACAGCACAGCCCGGCAAGATGGCGCCCCGGATCCCTCCTCGCTTCCTGCGGCCGCGGCTTCCTCCTCGGGGGCTCGGCGACCACCATCCCAGACCGCCTCAAGCCCTGCAGGTAACACAGTCCTGCCTAACATAAGGGTCCAACCCCATACTGGTGCCGCTCAGCTCCCGCACTCCGGAGCCCAGCCCCTGACCCCAGACATGGGTTCAAACTACCCTGCCATGCAAACAGGCAGTCCAGCACCTATGCAGGGGGGACCAGAGGGCTATGGAGCCTATACTCCTGAGCATATCTCCCTCCTGGACTCACCGGTCCCCTTGTCTGCTGACCTATTGCCACCTACCCCTTCCATACCACCAGGCAATGACTTTCAGGCATCAAGAAGGGGGTCTGTGCACAACAACACCACCTCCTCTGCAGACTCCCCAGCATCCCCCCTCACCAGGGACCTGCTGTCATTTGACCCCTGCATGGAGTATGAGGACACCCCATCACGGCCATCTGCTGCCCAGAGACCTTGCTCTGTCCCCTCTCCATCTCAGAGCCACCACAGCGACCCCTCTCCGACCCGTACTCCTTATGGGCCCCTGGCGGCATGGTGCACCCCCATTCTCCCAATTGAGAAGCCGTCCCCGCAGTGGTCCACCGGCTCATCATGGGCAGACCCTATAAGTAACCCGGCAGATAGCCCGGTCAGAATCCACATTTCCTCGCTCACCCGCTGCCCAGAAGATGGACTGCCTCATACAGCACCCAGACCATCCTGCGTTCCTGCTCATGCCCTATCGCGTGCCTCGGATGGTCCGGAACGGGACACAGTCTCACCGCACCGGAACGCCACTTCTCTCATGCACTCCTCACAAGAAGGCGCCCACAGCCTCGCTGAATCCACTCCTGGGACGAGGGAAGACAGTAAACCAATTACCTTATCCGACTTGCACAACCTTATACAATCTCTACCATCTAAGTCAGACCTCTCAGCATTAGCTAGTCGCATTGTAGGGGACTGCAAACAAGAAATTTCTCTCTTCCGCTCTGAACTCACCACACTCAGCGCCAAAGTGACAACCCTTGATGAGACTCAGCAATCTAACTCACTATCTATTCAAGCAGTACAATCCTCCACATCTCAGCACTCTTCTCAAATATTTGCGCTGCAGCAGCACGTTGACGACCTCGAGAATAGGAGTAGGCGCAACAATATTAGAATTCGTGGCCTTCCTGAATCCGTTACAGCTTATGAACTATACCCGGCCCCACAACAATATTCAATGACCTGGAAAGGGCCCA
>JAODAL010056123.1:0-23498 GCA_025379985.1 Phyllomedusa bahiana | reverse complement strand
TTGAATACAGCTGAGCATTTAAATAGCTTTGTTTTGTTTGTTCGATAATGTCTACGTATACGGTTTTTTAATGATCCCGTAGTGCAACCAACGTACTGTTCTCTGCATATATTGCAACTCACCAAGTAAACTACATACTTTGTGTTGCAATTCACATAAGACTTAATCTTAAAACATTTGTTGTTACTAAACGAAGTAAAAGTATCTGTTTTCACAATATACTTACATGTTAGACAGATTTTATGTCCACAACCAAAACAACCTGTAACATGTAGCCAGTTTGTTTCCTTTAAATATTAGAATAAATAAACGGGGGGGAAATCATTGAGCCAATCGAGTGCCTTCCGTGATATGAAATGAACGTTGTGTTGTAATAATTTTTTCACATGTTGGTTAACATAAAGTATGGGTAAGTGGGTCTTAATAATGTTCACTATTTGATGATACTGACGACTATAATTTGTCGAAAATGTAATTGTATTTTTATTTGGATCATTGTTATTATGTCGCTTTGTGAACAACTCTGATCTTTCCATTTTTTCTACTTTCCTGATAGCCCTATCCAGATCATTGGGAGTTTACCCTCGTTTTATTAACCTATCCCTCAATTGGTTTTGTTCTAATAAAAATTCTTCTTTCTAGAACAATTGGTTTAAAAATTCTTATTAGTTCCTCCCTATGGGATGTTACGTGTTATATGGTCTGGGATGGCAAGAATTAGCTCCAAAATGGAGTTTCTGTACATGTCTTTACGGTAGGGTTTTTCACCTGTATATTATTCAACATTCCCCATCAAGGTGACATCTAAATAATTTATTCGAGTGAACTTATGCTCATGGGTAAATTTTTTAGACCCCATGTTGCTGTCATTAATATAATTTTGCAAAATTACTAACTGACTCCGAGTCACCAGTCATAGAAAGATCAATCATCTTTTGAATCTGGAGTACCAAAAAAATGTTATTCACAAAGGGATGGTCCAATCTAAAGGGGTATTTCTCCTCCATGCAGCCATGAGATATTGGCTAGTGAAGGTGAGAAGCTGCTCCATTGGGGGCTCCCGTTACTTGCAGGTAATACTTGCCGTCAAACATAAAATAATTATGCGACAGCAAGTATTCTACTGCCAATAAGATAAAATCTTGTTTCTCCTTTGAATATATACTATACCTACACAAAAATTGTTGCAAGACCGGGAGGGCCTGGTCGTGGGGGTTGCAAGGGTATAAACCGATAACATCACACGACAACCAGACCCGCCGGTCCCCAAAAATCATGGACTCTAGTGTGTACACCAGCTGTTTAGTGTCCCTCAAGTAGCCTGGCAAGGTATAAACTAGTGGCTGTAGTTGTAGATCGACCCATCGTCCCAGGTGCTCATTCAATGAGCCAATACCTGAGACGATGGGTCGAAACTTGGGAGGAAAACAATCCTTGTGGATTTTAGGAGCGCATAGAAAAATAGGGATTGTTGGAATTTTTTTTTATCTAGCTTCTCTGCAAAGCCTTGTGTTAAAACTCCCATGTTCACCACCTGTATCCAATACAAATTAAGATCTTTTCTACGTTCTCTGTGGGATTTTATGTAATTCTCCTATAACAGTTATCATCTTCCCAAAATTACCTGTTAAAATCACGTTTATAAAGGTCAGAATCTAACAAGACGACTGCGCCGCCGTTATCGGCTTGGCGTATAATAAGCCTATCATTTTTCTGTAACCAGAGTCAAGCTTTTTGTTCTTGATTGGTTCAATTAGGGTTTTCTTTATTTTTATCTTCTAAAGAGACCTTTTCTTGTAGCTCAAATAGAGCTTCCTCTATACGACTTGAAAAATATCCATAGTGGAGATACGTGAGTGTACTTGGGGGAAAATCATCATTACGTATTCTTTCTTTCCTGCCGTCCTCAATATTTTGACAACTATCTTGCATGACTTCACTCTCCAATTGTCGAAGTTGTGGATCCCTATTAATCTCTAACCCGTACCACAGTTTCTAATTCCTTTTCCGTTTCTACGCTCATGTATGGGGTATTTGGGATTCCTATCACTCTCTATCATTGGGAAAAGTGATTTTTAAGGTTTTTATTTTTTAACCAATTTATTGACATTAACAGTGTTTGGAAATCTAAAAATCTTTAGTTGGACTAAATCCTAAACCTTTGGACAAATATTTAATGGGCATCCTCAGAAATGATTTGACTAGACAAGTTTCATATTCGGTGATAGAAGTTTCATCCTCCTACGGTGCTCCAGGATCATCGATGCTGTTCCGCCGTGCTTCCGGCCTGCTCTCCTTGTCCGGTTTTTTGATTTTTGGTTATATGATGTAGATTGTAGAGTCTCATGATCGGATGTTTGGCCGGTATCTCATGTTGAGCTTGTCCTCGTCTATTTCTCCAAACTGGATGCTTACATATGGGTAGGAAGATTCTCTACTAGAGTGGTCAGAAAGATTACCGAGGTGTCCCATGCTGTTCGATCATGCTTGTATCAACGTCTGGGAACGAACTCTCCCTCTGGGAATTTGATCTGATGATCTGCCTCGTCCACTACGCAAGATGGATCGTCGGTCGGTTGATGAGGGTTCAATGCTAAAACGTGTGACATGTGCATCTCAATTGAGCTTAAAGTTTGATTGATCCAGAATAATACCAAGGCTTTCCTCCTTGAAGACCTTACAGATAATCCGATATATTCCATAGTGACAGCGAAGATTGATTGTGCAGAATTGAGGCATTTCAAGACAACAGGAATTCCATTGTACCACATCACTGTCAACAAGCAATGAGTTTCGACATCCATGTCCCACGAAGCACTGGCTGAATACAACCAGAAACTTCAGTCTGCTGGCAACTACTTTGAATTTCAATAGAGAACTTTGTGCTCAACCCCTCCCTATGGATTGTCCACTGCTCCTGCCCACTGCATTCCAATATAACTATGTGTGACCTCGATGAATAAGTTAAATAGTGCGATGGATAAGATTGATTCGGACAACGTGTCTGACTATTTCTTCATTGGTGGCCACGTGCACTTCAGATCATGTTTGGGAGTACCGGGGTGGGAACAGGAGGACCCCGTGTCGCTTAACGACCCCGACAAATCTTCGACAGTCCCACGAGGGACGTGGCTAAGGCAGACGACCGGATCCTCGCGACCCGACCGAACGGAACTGCGAGTGAAACCCGGGCAGCATCAAATCGAAGGATGCAGCCTCACGAGTCACAGGTAAGTTGATACATATTTTATGTATTCTACTGGTTCGGCATTTGATGTTGTTGGTTAGGAATTTGTTGCCCCGTCTGATCTGTGGTGGTCATAAAATAAAGTGACTGTCATAGTAATGGATCTGTATATGTCCCACGCCACCGAACCACTGCATGAGTGAAGTCTGGTTAAACGCTGAGCCATTATGAAGTCACTGAGCTGTTCCCCCAGGTAAATGGTTTGTGTATCAATTGACTAACTATAGGCCTCGGCGTCCTGAAGAGACAGTGGGACTCTTTCATCTTTGTTACTAGACAGGACAAGTCTCAGGTCTGATTAGCAGCCTGCGGGGGTGCGGTGGTGATGAAGTGAAATCAATGAGGGAACTTCTGCGGAAATGGTGAATACGGGGGGTACAGTCCTCATTGTTGTGTACATTTACTGTGACAGCGGGAACGGGACTATTGTTTTGGTAGGTAAGGGCTATTTATTATTCTTTGATAGTGTTCACGCGACTGCGGAGGCTGATGACCGGGAAAAGTGGTGGCCACACTTTGTGTAGTATTTTCCAGAAATAGAGAAGAGAAGATATAATCATGTTTAACTTTGTTTAAACGAGAAACATAAGTTACAGCAGAAGCTGAGGACTGCCTGAGGATAATAGTGCTCGGAAAGAGGGAAGAAATATGTAAATTCAATGCTAGGAAATGTCAAACTTTTGGGATTGTCAGAGAGGGACGGCTCCGACGTCAATAGTGCAGGAAAATCATAGAAGAGTATCCGAGGGCAAGCTGAATGATAAGGGTTGGTGAGACATGGCACAAGCACATTTGAGAGTTGCGAGGGGGACGTTGCAGAAAGAAAGGTTATGTTGAAGTTGAGGGAACTGGAGGTTCTGAGAGCGCTGGAAAGTTGTACGAGTTACATGAAATGTCCCGATGAGAGTTGTGATTCCAAGATGGGCCGTGCGCTGCGCCACGCCCTATAATGCCGCCATCGTAATGGTCCAGAGGACGGGTGGACCTAGTGAGTGGTATGTGGAGAACGCAAAATCCTGACTGCGTGTGGAAAACTTGTAGAGTCTGTGGTGCTGCCCGAAAACGCACCAGCAGGCGACGCTCTGAACCACCCTGTCCCGGCCCCTACCTCCTTTAGTCACCTCCCAAGGGCAGTACTATCACGGTCCACTGGCCCCAACCGAGATACGTGATCGGGCTCCCGGCCTCTACGCTGTGGCCCCGCCCCAGGAACGACAGCCGCCCCACCCCCGGCCGCAGTGTTAGCTCCTGGGATCAGAAGAGGATGAGACGCCTGCTCCCGGGGCCAACTCAGCCAGCGGGGGAGGAGGGACCGAAAGGCGCCCCGAGATCCACCCCATGCGGGTGACGGGGACTGGCATCATCAGCCAGGGAGATCGGGGCTGCCAGCCGTGTCGCCCATAACTCTTCGGACGGCGGCACAGGAGAGTGGGACGTCATCCCCAAATCAAGATTCCTTCAAATCCCCAGAAGCTTTGGAGGCGGACTATATACAATCCCCTAACAGACAGATATGACAATGGGGAACATTGGGAACCGAGTGTCCAGAATGTTAATACCCCCAAAGTGAACAAGTTCAGTTCACTGTGGGTCATGGAGACATCCTCACCACAAAGTAGGAGCGATAGTTGAGTACAGCAACACAGCGATTAACCAAGCTGGAGGACTTGGTAGCAGAAGCTCATTAGGAAGGCGGGGCAGCCGTCCAGGTGAATGTGCCCGATTCATAGAGAAAACAAGGGGATTCTTAGAACTGGGCTCTGCAGTGGTTACGGAGCTGGGGGAGTTGCCATGTGAAGTCCTAATACACAAGTAGGCCCGTTATGACAGCAAGAAACCAGATAAGATGTAGAGATCCTTCGATCAGCCATCTGGAATCGCCCTTAGCGCGCCAGCCAGTGTCACCCGAGATGACATGCCTAAACGGCTCCATCTCATACTCTGGTTTCAGCTGGTATCTATGGGGGGGGGGGTGGGGCATCACCCCATTCTAGATGTGTACAACTGCAGAGATAATGACTATTATGCAATATATCATGAAGGCCTTGATGTTGATTTAGAAGTGATAGATTGGTGTGCGACAACCCAGGCACCACGGATTGTTCGGTCCAAAAGGTAGGCATTGGAGATTTCCCAACGGAGGACAACCATATGTGCCTTCCATCCTTGCCGTCTGCACCTGGGACAGCCAGCCAGTCCTGAAGATCCCAAAGTTCAGACCGCACCTGTACCGTGATGCCAGAAGGGCCGATCCAATTTGTGCCCTTCACCCCGGTTAAAGATCGACTTTTGGTTAAACAAGTTACCTGACCCCATGAAGTTTCCCATGCAATTTGTTAGGAAACTGACACAGACAGGCAGATATATTGGAGCCACAGGAAAGGATCTAGATACTTAGTGATGGTCAAAAACATTGATGAGTACTCCCTACCATCCAGAAATATCTGGATACAAGGAATAACCCTATACTCCCTTCGTGTTGGTCCCAAGTATTAGCGAACAGCTTTTAAAGTGTGGGCACCAGAAACTGGCCTGGTTGATCAAGCTTCCACTCTGCAGGATGTCCAACAAGAAGCAGGGGAGGCGTAGAAAGCATTTGTGCTCGTTTGTTGCAGCAGTTAGAAGATTAGGATATTTCCATAACAATTCGATACAATGCTCCTTGTTGGATTAGAGCTTGATGATGTCTGGAAAGAGAAGACCTTAGAAGTCTTGTAGCTGCCGCACGCAGACCAGCAGTTCTACGCCTCAGAGTACAAGGAGGCTCTATCTGTAGTAAAGGGTTTCCAAACAGTGGTCCAAAGGACAGGAAAGATAAATAGAATGCAAGAAGGGTTGTGAAGCCCGTGATGATTGTGTGTACCCAGCCCCTGGTACCACCTGCTCCTACCATAGAGGGCCACCACGGAACCCCCAAGGGCCCAGAGAACCTCCAATTTGGCTGGCGCTGCATCAGATGCGGTCATTTTTAAAAATGATTGCAGGGTCCAAATCCACAATACATACTCTGGAGATCGTATTGTACATCTGATGGTCTATACCACAACCAGGAGGGCCCACAATGAAGGTTAGGCCAGCCAGTCCCCACGTTCTCTTCTGTAGGGGAAAAACCAGCGTGTGGGGTTATCACATTCCCTGTCGCTGGACAGCCTACAGATTTATGGTGGACCACTGGCTGCGGTCACATCTGTGATTGCAACCTAGAGCTGCTAAACCCCCTGGGAGTCGATCTCTATGACGATATACTTGCTGTATTGGGGTAGTGGGTCGCATTCATAAGTCGCTCTCACCGTGCCAATTAATGCTGGTCCCTTCCCTGACTTGTTGATCGTTTCCTAGTATTCAGACACCTGCCCTGTGATCTACTTGGAGCGGACCTTCTGCAGTCATGAGGGCACAAATACAGTATACTCCAGGAAGGATGGATTAGACCTGTTTGACCCGGCATCTGAGATGGGATAGCGTACCGCTGTGCCCTTAAAGGCCGTTACCTACAGTTATGGTGTTCTAATGGAAGCCATGTCCCAGATTCACCTACCATTCTACAACAGCTACCCACAGGGACTTATTGGTCTCTAGGTTGACGTGTGGAATACTGCGTACCTGCCGATGTCAGTGTGTGTATCAAGGAAGGAGCGCTTATCCCCGTTTACCACAATACCTTTGAAGTCTGCGACAGGAGTGAAGGCCTGAAGACCAGATCCAGACCTTACTAACGCTGGTGTCTAATATATCCGGGTTTCCCTATCCACCCCCCCCCCCCCCCCCCCCCCCCCCCCCCCCCCCCCCCCCCCCCACCCCCCCACGGGTTAAGCTTTGAAATTTACATCACAGATAACACGCCTTCGATTTCAAGTCTAGAAGAAGATGAGAAAGAAGGGTGAGCCCCAAAAGTTACAGGGCTGTGCAAGATTTGCAGAGCAGTCAATGCAGGGCACATATTAGGAAACTCCCTGTGGTCCCAACCCGCAACAACCTTGTTGTCCATGGATGGCCTCATGCCTGCCTTCTACTGCTTCACAGTTGTGGATCTTGCTAATGCGTTCTTCAGACGTCCCTCTTCATGAAGACAGCCAATACCTGTTTGCCTTCACCTTCAAGGCACCAGATCACCTGGACCGAACACCCCTAGGAGCGCAGAACAGTCCTAATCAATTCATCAAGTATGAGGGGTTCCTTACAACCATGGATGAAGCACACCCGGATGTCACTAATTTTCAGTAGGTGGGCAGCACTTTCTCCTGGGAGGAACCCCTGAGGTCATGGAAGCTGTATCACCATTTCCCTACGCCAACATCTCACAAACTCAATTGCAAGGTGTCTAAATGATAAACTACAGTGTGCAAGGCAAAGGTTAGCTTCCTAGGTCATTGATTGCTGAAGGAACTAGACTCTGACAGAAGGGGACGGGTCTTGCCATATACCAACCTCAAAGTACCCAGAGAACTCGGAAACCAATCAGTCATTTTTTAGGTCTGCATCACCCTACTGTAGACATTGGATTTAATGGAAGCATCATGGAATATGCAACCGCTCTTTATGATTGCATTAAAAACGGAGCCAAAGTTTCTCGACAGCCGCCCCCACCCAGCAATCTACGAACAAACAGAAAGCATGCTTTGCGGCTCTACAGGAAGCTGTCTCAAAGCTCCAGCCCCTTGCCTTCAGACTACAAACCAACCTTTCCAACCTATTTGTTTCCGAGTCAGTTGGCACGCCTTGGAGTCCTCACTCAAGACTCATGCTGGGAAACAACGCCCCTTAGGATACTATTCCTGACAAAGTCAAGGATCCAGTTGACTCGTGTTACGCGCCCAAATATACTTGAAAGCTGTACATTCGCACAGATTTTACTGGAATAAGGACCAGCGCAATTCAGTTCTGGGAGACATGATGTAATTATTCAGGCCCCCCCAATGACCTTGCTGCTGTCTACTCAGACCTTTGCCGAAGCATATGAATCATCAGCCGCCATCTACGCTTACAGTGCTCTGTACTGCTGCCTCCTAAATGAGTGTCTTTCAAGCGATGCACTGTCCTGAATCCAGCCACTCTTCTTCCACGCGCAGGGGGATGATGAGTGGATGCATGATGGATGTGATGACGAGAGACGAAGGTAAGTCAATAGACCATGTTGCCTTGAACTATGGCAGAAGAAATCGCATATCACTAAGCTACAGTTGGTGAACTGAAGAAATTCCCCAAGCGGATCTCAAACTAGGACAGTTGGTTCCAAGATATGTACTGATGACGGGACTTTTTCCTACAGGAGTTGCAATAACCACAGAAGCTCTGAAATCTCATGCAGAAGCACTGCCCCGCACTTTAAAGCTAAGTTGCTGAACTACAAGACTTGGCAATGAGTGCCTGCAAAAGTGGCTAAAGGCAAAGACTGCAAATATATGGACTGACTCCAGATATTGCCTACGGCATTGCCCACGATTTTGGATAATCTGGAAGAATAGAGATTTCATCACGAGAGCAGGAACCCCTGTGCATGCAGTCTGCAATCAAGTCCCCCTACTGTTAGCCCTTGAACTGCCAGCCAGGTAGCAGTCCTGAAAGTCACGGCTCATGGTAAGGCGAAAAGCAGGGATAAGCCAGGGAGAAACATACCGCAGACCTCTCGACTGCACAGCAGGACAAGGGCCCTAGGCGCCGTGTCATCCAAGTGGCAGGATCAAGAAGCTTATCCCATTGTGGGAATCACCAGAGATCAGAAAGAAGAGGTTTATCAAGTGAACAGAAAATCTGACCACACCGGCTGAGATTGGAAACGGAGATGGCAAACGAGACCGGTGGTTGAAGAACAACACCTGGACCCTGCCAAGGGAGAAACAAAATGGAAAAAGGAAGGAGTATGTGCAGGGAAAATTATGGAAGGTTACATTGGACTTGTTTGCACCTCCCTTAGGCGAATGTACCCTGCTATGCGGGCATGCGGGCCCATGGGGCCCTCACAGAGAAAGAACCATGCATGGTCTTATGTGCTAGAAGCTGTTACCATGCCCCAGGGTATCAGCTCCAGATGAATTGCGGCTACAATCAAGCTTGTTAGTCTGTACCAGTCCTGCACAATACCCATCCCTTACTTGCTTCAAGTTCGCAAGCAGACTTGGTGCGAAGCCAGATATCCGTGTCCGAAGGATCCATGTGGACGTCCATCAGCATTCCAAAGGAGTAGAAAATACGAATAAGTCTTAGTGCAGTGAGACATGTTTTCCTGGTATGGCAGAAAGCATTACCAGTGACGCCAACATGACCTCCAAGTAACGGCTAAGAGTTGATTACTGAAGAGCTTGTCGATTGGATCCCTCAGGTGATCGAGTCAAACCAGGGTACAGCATTTTGTCTTCCTCGGTTTTGCAGAGAATTATGGACATGTTAGGGTTGATTTTGGGCTCCACAGCCTGCTACCATCCCCAAAGCTCAGCGAGCGTAGAGAGAAATGAAAAATGGCGCCGCTGAAGAAAGCAAACGCGTTGAAAAATGACCAGTAATTCCCATTTACCTTGGCCTAGAACTTCTCCAATTGTCCTCTACCATATCATGATCAACACTCCACAGGGAAAAATGGCCTGACCCCCTTAAATTCTATTTGGGAAGCCTCCACAGTTTGTGTGAAATTAGGAGAGCAGGTAGTTGGTGAGAGTACTGATTAAAACTGTTTCAATTTGTTAATTGAATTGTCCAGGAGTGAGACTATTCGCGCTAGCGCAGCAGTTTGATTGCTTCTCTTCCAGAATCTCAGGTGAAATTGATACACGACTTCAAACCAGGAGATCGATGTATCGGATGTGAAAAGGCAATCAGAAGAAATTGCCATAGAACCCAGATTTTCTGCTAGGTCCATTCACAGTGGTTTTGATCACTACCGACTGCGGTCAGACCGCAGATAAGGGAAGCCACTTGGATCCACGCCTCCTCACTGTAAAGGGACCCCACCACTAGATGATGCTATATTGTATAATTCCTTGAATGTTGTGTGGGATTTCCCTGTTCTTAGACCCCCAACTGTCCCAACGGAAGGGAGCAAGACTGCGAGCACCATATTGTTTTGGTGCGACCTAAGCAAACAGTCAGACCTTCATTTCGACTTCTGTGATATTTTGCCCCAGGACACGGGTTTGTGAGATGGGTCCCAATATCGATAGAGAAGCTTACAACAGAGGGCAATTCTATTTGTGGTGTGACCCGCCCGGGAATAGAAAATTGTAGATACTGGTCCGATTTGGGTGGGATGGAATACAGGGCGAAAGATTGGGGATTTAACCTAAGGAGGGCAGGGACTGTAAGTGATAAAAATGGGAGATCGTTTTTTGCTTGTTAGTGCGGCTGACGCTTAACTAGGGGCCCTATCACCACGTTGGAGGTAGTGGTTGCGCTCCCAGCAGGATGTTACCCCCTCTTCTTGAACATTGAGAACCCAACTCGCGATAGATCTGGGATGAATACGTCCTGGGGGCATGATACCGGATGTGTTATAAAATCTATCCCCGCAGAGGGCCTTCATAGAACTTAAGATACTGTAAGGGAAAACTAAATCCCACAAGCGACCCCCACTTGTCGCCCCCAAGCGGGAAGACAGATCTTTTGGACAAGCTGTAGCAGATGTTAGTCCCTATCCCTAATATACGATGGGAAGTGTCGTCTCCATCGAGACACAGACATCCCCCAGAAAGAATCTGTGATTAGAATGGGTAAGAATTACACTGTTAGGGCCCCACATCTGACTGTTGGCGTCTGGCTTGTGCTGGAGCCAACCGCACTGGAGACCCACCCATACCACATAGAAAATTAAAACCAATGCAAATGTGTTTTCAAACTCTACAGGAAACAAAACCAAAATAAGACAGGAGTATGAAGATTTTAAACCCCTTTTAAGTTTCAAAACCCAAGGTTACGCCCTCCAGGAGAGGAGATGGTATTACCCGGCAATTCACATTGGCTTTCCCTAATAGATACCAGCCAAAGACCTCTCCTTGGAATCTTCTCAGGAAGGATTTTAGTCAGAGAAAATCTAACCTCAAGTGAACTTTTAATCACACAGGAATTTTCTAGATGTGTTCTGGTTGTGTGGAGATGGCAGATTAAGGAAGCCAGATTACCACCCCAGGGGAAAGGTCAATGTACGATGGTTAAGTTGTCATGCTTTTAGAGCCTTGTCCCGTGGATACGGCTCCCACAGCGACCCTTCTCGGAAGGAAAAGGAGAGCAATCCAAAACTTTGCTCGATGGGGACTCCAATGTCTACATCAGATGCCATAGGGGTCCATAGATAAAAAAGAAACAATAAAAGGGGGTCCCAGACCAGTTTAAAGACAAGACACGATAGCAGCAGGTTTGCGTCTTATTTCACATGTCCAAAATTAACAAAAATGTACGATCGAATTAATTTATTTATTGTATAAACCTAACAGTGGTTTGTCAATTAAGCAGAGACGGGTTTCCCAGGTGTCTCATGTGGCTCGTTACGTGGCCCACAGACAGACTCAGAATGACCCTACCGAACCGATTGGCAATTAGACGATGGTTTTAGCCGAAGAAGGTGGACGTTGTGGTGTGGTAGGAGCAAGAATCTTGTCCTACATCCCAGACAACACAGGGGTGAATGGGAAGATTACCATACCTGGGTAGATCAGGAATTTATCGAAAGAACTTAAGGAGAATTCAGGAGTGGTTTAATTCCTGCTAATTGGTTGGCGGATTGGACTGGAGGGTGGGAAGCAATGGTAACAGCAGATTGCACAATTACTACTGGGTTATTCTGGTGTTTGCTGTTTGTTCTTTGCTGTTGTGTTCACCTCTATAAAAAGTCTACTAGCACAAAATAGTTCTTGTGGACAGTGGTATGTTTCTATGCAAGAACAGGAACCTTCTGATGCATAAAAAGATAGAGTATTTCCCCCTATCAGTAAAGGAAAAAATGTCAAGCATAGAATGAATAAGTTAATTTAGGGTCAGAACGGGAGACCTAACATCGAAAGGTTAGGTTAGTAAGAGGAAGCGACAGGAGTTGCTTGATAGAAATGGCATCTCGTGAACTCAGAAGGAAATCCCAACCCCTATCCTCCACAGTGTGACAGCTCCAACAGGATAAATCTATGTAAATTAGATTTGAGTATAGGAAAGCTTGGCATTTTAGGGGGAATGTGAGGGTAATAGCTAAATGTTTTACATGTGTGCATCAATAAGCTAAAGTTTGTTGATAAGCAAAATACCAAGCTTTCCTCCTTTACCATACAGATATCCATATATCCATTTGAGGACGATGCATTGTGCAGAATTGAGGCATTCAAGACAACAGCGATTCCATGTACACATCCTGTCAACAAGCAACTGAGTTCGACTACATTGGTTCACAGATGCATGGCGGATACAACCAGAAATTTTTCTGATCGGCAACTACTTTTAAATCAATAGAGGAACTTAGTGCTCAAACCACTCCCTATGGATTGTCCCACTGCCAAGGCGTGTCCCCGCCCATCTGCCATTTGTCATATGAACTATGTGTGCCTGCTGAATTAAAGTTAATAGTGCATGGATAAGATTGTGAATCGAACAACGTGTCTGTGACTCTTTCTTTCATAGCCGGCTCCGTGCACTCTAGACATTGATTGGGAGATACCGGAGTGGGACAGGAGACCCCTTGTAGCTTTATGACCCACGACAGGTTCTCCAATTATATATATGATTTTCTGTATAGTACTGGAAATTCTATTTATATTTATTACGTTTGTTGTTTGATAATGTGTGATCTTCCAGTTTCTGAAGTACCGAATCATTCATGTCTTTTCTGTAAGTAGTTTATAAATCTCATCATTACGCGAATTTCGCTGCAATTTTGTTTATTGAAGAGCTATGTTTCTTTTTGATGTCCTCTAGCAGTAGTGCTTCTTGGCTATAATTAAATTCATCATTCCATTGAACACTTCGTTAACATATCCTGCCACTTTTGCATGAAGTCACTGAATATTCAATGTGGGAGCTTTTTTTAAACGTTCAGTCCTAGTGGTATCGATGTGTTGTTTCCATATAGGTTTTTAAGGTGTCATATCCCACCATGTTCTTGTTTCTTTATTCAACAATTCTCCCGATACACGGAAGGCCTCCTAAAACATCCGCATCTTCTAGATCCTTTATAGCCCCTGGTGTCCCTGTTTAAAATCATCATCTGCTGCTCTGTATTCAAATTCTATGTGAGTTATGGATCCATATTTCCCCGACCATAATATCATTGTCCATGTTAGATTGCAGATTCTTGTAAATGCAAGTGATGCGGTTATTCAATTGTGTAGCATATAGCGCCGTTATAACTATGTGTATTGCATTGACATGGTATATATTTTTACAGGGGAGCAAGTCTCCAAAACTAGCAAGTCAAATATATGCTAAGTCCAATAAAGGATAGACAGCTGCCTCCTTAGGCGTGGATCCAAAACTGTAATCAAGAAACTGTTTAGCATGTGCGATCCTGGCGGCCCCCTTCATTCACAACGGAATCATAAGGAGTAAGTGGTTGATCAGCCTGAGATGAAAGAAAATTTTTTCTAAGAAGAATCAGATGCAGTCGAGAACCTCGTTTAAAACTTGTGCATGTGCTTTCTTTATTGCTCGCATCTCTTAAATCCAATAAGCGCTGTTGCTGGTTAAGTACAAAACATGGTGAACACCAGTATGGGCTCGTTGGTAGATGGGCAAGGACCGTCGCGTTTCTGAGGTCACCATGCCCTTACTCTGGTGATGTCATCTCGCTCTATATCTTTTTAATATGACAATACAATTAAAAAACATTGATGTCATTAACCCGCTTCCTTCCCCATATAGCCAAATGAAGTTAGTATGCCACAAACTGGCAATGATTAAGTTTCTTTTGTTCTCCTTAATAGTGGTATTGTATTCTCTTGGCGTATATTCATGCCATTTGGGGTAAGTTTATCCAACGGCAAACGATCTCCTGCCTCTCTGGTAATAATTTTTGTGTTAATCTCCACCTCTAGTTGAGTTTCTATTCCTATAACCGAAAACAAACCCCTTTGCCATGGTGTTTTTGTGAAAAATGTTTAGATACAGTGAGCATTTAAATGTCTTTTTGCTTGTGTCGGAAAGTCTATGTATACGGTTTTTTAAGGGCCCCCGTATGCAACTAACGTACTTTTCCTGCAATATTGCAAATCACCAAGTAAAACACATGCTTGGTGTTGCAAAACACATAAACTTAATCTTTAAAAAATTTGTTGTTCAAACAGAAAAGTATCGTTTTCACAATTATTAATGTTAGACAGATTTTATGTCCACAACCAAAACAACCTTAACATGTAGCCATTTGTTTCCCTTTGAATATAGAAAAAAGAAACTGGGGAAATCTTTGACCAATCGTGGGTCCTTCCGTGATATAAAATAACTTGTGTTGTAAAAATTTTTTTTTCCATGTTGGTTAACAAAAGTATGGGTAAGTGGGTTTAAATAAGTTCCTTTTGATGATATGACACTAAAATTTGTCAAAAATTTAAATTTGTATTTTTATTTGGGATCTTTGTTATTATGTCCTTTGTGAACAACTCTGATTTTTCCCAATTTCTATTTTCCTATACCCTATCCGATCTTGGGAGATACCCTCTTTTATTAACCTACCCCAATTGGTTTTTTTTCTAATAAAAATTCTTCTTTTTTGGAACTTGCGCTTAATTTTATTGTTCCCCTACGGGGGATGTTATGTGTTTATTTTGGGATGGCAAAAATTTACCCCCAAAAAAGGATTTCACATGTCTTTAGGTAGGGTTTCACCTTAATTCATGTCAACATTCCCCCATAAAGGTGACATCTAAAAATTTTATGGTGTAACTTAGCTCATGGGAAATTTTAGCCCCATGTTTTTGATTAAATATTTTCAAAATTACTAATGACCCGACACCACCCCAAAAAAATCAATCATCATGAATCGGGGAGTACCAAAAATTTTACTTCACAAAAGGATGGTCCAAATCTAAAAGGGGTATTCTCCCCCATGCAGCCTGAAATTGGCTAGCAAAGGGGAGAAGGTGCCCCCATTGAGGCCCTCCCTTTCTTGCAGGAAATTTTCTTGCCGTCAAACATAAAAAAATTTAGCACAGCAAGTTTTCTACCCCAAAACAAGATAAAATTTTGTTTCTCCTTTCAATATGTACTCCCACCAAAAATTGTTGCAAGAAGGGGAGGCCTGGTTTTTGGGGGAAAGGCAAGAGTAAAAACCCGATAAACACACCCCGGAAAACCAGGACCCCCCGTCTTCCCCATCTACCAAACCCCCCTATGGGTTCCCCTTTTTTTGTTTTTAACACAACAGCGCGGGATTTTAAGACGAAATAAAGAAAGCACATGAAATTTTTTAAAAAACGAGGTTCCGACTGCATTTAATTCTTCTATTCAAAAAGTGCGATCAACCCCTACTCTTTTGATTCAAGTTGTGAATGAAGGTGCCCTCCCCATCTTGCACTCAAAAGTTCTGAGGGTTTTTGGATCCACGCCCAAGGGGGAGCGTCTATTCCTTTATTGGACTTTGTGCTAAAAGGGATTAAAAGGGTTTTACAGGCTGGAAATAAGAAAAATCCCTTTAAAAAGCATGTCATTAAAAAGAAAATTGGTGTGATCCTGCTTGGAGGGCCCCAGTCCCAGCAATACCTGTTCGTGCTGGATCTTGCTGTAGTAGAATAAAAGGGGGAAAGGGGTAAAAATAAATTTCAAATTTAATAAGAAAAATTTTTTAAAAAATAAAAATCGAAAAACATAACAGTGGGGTTTTTAATGTAAAATTATTTTAAATTTTTTAATTTTAAATACATTTTTTAGGAGATATTTTTATATTTTGGGGGCATTTTATATTTTAATTAATTTTTATAATAACATTTTTTTTTAAATGTAAATAATTTAAATTTTTTTTTTTAAATTTTATAATTATATAAATTACTTTTTTTTTTAATGTATGGGTAAGTTTAGAAAAATTGGACATTTTTTTTTCCCCCAACAGCAACTCTATTTCCACTTCGACTCTTACCTCACAACAGTTGAAATGGTTGCCTGTCGGGGCAGTAATGCACTATTTTTTCCGAACCACATTCATATAGGGTCTAATATTAGAAAGTGGTTTCACACCCTTCAAAAGCCCCCGAACACCCGCTTTAGGTCATCGAAAAGTGTGAGTCTTACGAACAATGCACCTAACTATAGTTTGGCGCATTAGACATGATCGGCCTCATTAGGGGCATTGTACGCCAGAAAAAGGGTGAAAAACCCTTTCCATTCGCCCCTTAGATAGAAAGTTTGTTTACGAAATTTTTTAAATTTTAATTTTTTTAAAATATTTTCCCGAATTAGAAAAAACAAAAAAACATAAGAATAACACCCACTCGCTTCCTCCCATCCATTGGTTGTATTTGGTACTGTAATTTATCTGTATTGGAGTAGCTAGGACTAGTCTACCTTACAATACATATAGGGATGCTGTTTTTAAATAAAAAACTAACATTTTTGTTCTACTCTTTTTTAACGAAACAACATATTATACTTCTGCCTTTGCAACTACAAATTCCTCTATGATTTTGAGTTAATTATTTCTAATGAATACTTAAAAGGCAGCTACAATGCTGTTACAATTTGCAACAGGGTTTTATTTTCTTTTTTTGCAGTTTTTTTTTTATTTTTGTATTTGTTTAATAATAATCCAAAAAGGCGTGAGCTTATTTTTATAAATCAATTTATTTTTACCTAATAAGAAAAAAAATATTTAAGGAGTAGAACAGCTATGTATCTATTCCATTTTATATCGCTTTTTTATCGTTTTAAAATTTTTTTTAAACATGCAATTAAAGAAGAAAAACGATTATTTTTTTTCTGTTTTTTGGGTTTTTAAAAAAATTTAAATAATAAAGTTACAATAAAAGTACATGGAGTATATGCCTATTTTTCTATCTATCTATCTATCTATCTATCTATCTATCAATCTTTTTCAAATCTATCTATCAATCTATCATCAAACTATCTATTTTACCAAAATTTTTAAATCCAACAAAACCAAGCACCTGAAATTACATAACACCTTTAACAAAAAAAGTAGAAAAGGGAAAAGCCCCTCCAAAAAAATTATGAAAAAATCCAGTATACTTTCTACTTTCTCAAGTCACAGTGAACTTTTCGTTTTACACTAAAAAATTTTTAATCAAGGCAATAGTCTTTACTTTTTTTGCATAAAAAGAAATAAAATTTTCACTGCTGAAAACATTTCTTTTTAAACGGGTTTTTCAATTTAGCAAATTAGCAATTCATGCAATTTTTCATACCTCTTCATATATCTCAGAAAACAACCCAAACAAACAATACATTCTTCTATTGTCTTTGCTTTAAGAGTGTTGAAAAGAGGTGCATTTAGTCAATCTTATATATCCTTTGTAATATATACACAGGGGAAAGCTATTTCTTTCATGTTTGAAAACATTCAAAATTTCATTAAAACCATAATGATTTGATAGATATTTGATAAAAACTTTTTAACAAGCCCTTTTGGCGTTTTAATTTTTAAACTCTTCTAATTCAACAAAGAATTTTGCCATAATCCCAGGATATTGTATATTGTTTTACTCATCTGTGAATAAAGACCAGAAAAACACAATGAAATGTACCTATCAATAGTGTACAATAATGATAGACTACTCACATGCATTCTAACAAATAAATAGGTCAGTAAAAATCTAGAACTTGTCAAACTTACCCTCCCTCTTATGAGGTATAATATACTGCTCAAATAATATAATCATACAACATGAAAAGTAACATCCCTGTAAAGTGCCCAAGTAATAAATGTTCAAGAGAGACAATCCAACTGCTTATTCATACAAGTGTTAGAGCCACTGGAATGGATTGATGCTGGCTGAGGCACCATAAAGGTTGCTTATTTCGCTTTGGCAAGTTGTGACTGATTTTTTTGAAAGACTCTTGTATTTTGGGCCCCTAACATTTTGCTTCCGAAAAGGGCGGTAAAATAAGGTTTTTTTCATAAAGAGCCTACAATACTTTTTTTTTCTTTAAATCACTCAAGGCTTGTATTAAAGTGGAAAGCAAAGATCAGCTCCCCAAAGCCCCAAACGTTGCACAATCCTTGGGTGCAAGCCCAAATCACCCGGCCACAGTGAACAACGAAGTAGAAAAAGTAGTAGGTCTGGTCAGCACTGCAGCTTAAAAAAAAGTAATCTTTATTGCCCCAATTAAAAATAATACATACTCAAAAGCCTATGAAAAACATTAAATTTTTGACCGTTTCGGGTCTCCAAAAAAATATAGACCCTTAGCATAAACAACTACTCAGACTGAAAACACTATTTATATGTGGAAGACAATCAATTAAAAGGTGTGATTAACCCTTTATTCACCAAACCACCCAAAAACGATTGATTTAAAAAAAAAAAAAACAACTGTAATATTAACAGGAAAATTGTAAAAAAACACAAATAAAAAATAAAGCAATATTAAAATATTTCAATAAATCCCTCTATAGTTTTAAACCCTGTGGAAAACAAGAATTCAAGGCAGTATCCAAACGCTTCCTATCAAAAAAGGGATTTTCTCCAACCCCCCCTCTGACCGTCTATGACTCTTTCAAAAGGGATAACCGTAAGAAATTTGTAAACCATGATGCACATCGCGAAAAAGCGCATGCCCTAGAAATTTGAATCCAGTTGACCAAGCATATAAATGTCCCTATTCGAACAGACAAAATTTTTCTAGTGAGCCTACATATTTTAGGTTTTCATACTGTGCAATATACAATATAAAACAACATGATTAGAACAGCAATTTAAAGAAAATTTTAAAGGTAACAAAGCCCGAAATGCGATAAAAAGATTGCCTTATCTAAAAATGGACATAAATTTATCTACCCGTGCCACATCTAAGCACCCTTAAAACTAACCAGTTTATTGACACAGTAGAGGATTTTTTAAATTATCGTTTTCGTCTCGTAGTCGATATTGGCAATTATCGCGACATTTCCGATTTTCCATAATAGATTATCGCCGTAACCCTTAAAAAACGATGGATAAAAGTAAGATCTGATTTGCGCCTTTTTTTTGGGGGGAAAACTGTGCATAATGTGCCGAAGCCACTGCGGGTGATTGATGCTTCTAGTTTTTACACTTAAGAAATACACTACTACAAAAATGATTTTTAAAAAAGAATAAAAAATTAACAAAAAATGCTGCTTGAGAAACCCCCAGGCCCCAAAAAACACCTGTGCTTTTTTTTGGCTCTTGCTGTAGATGGGAAATACAAAACAAGGGGGAAAGAAGAACTAATATTTTTTTTTTTACATAAAGAAAAAAAAAAAAAAAAATCTGTACCACACCTTAAATTTAACTTACCACATTTTAAATCACTTTTCTGTGCAACATCTTATCACATCTGTACAAAAATATGTACCAAATCTGTATCACATCGTACCACATTCTGTATCCATCGGGTACCACATTGTCCCAACATTTTGCTTCACATCTTCCCAAACATTTGAATAAACATCGTGCAATATCTGTTTCAAAACTGTACAAAAATTGAAAAATTGCCTTTTTTAAATGTTAAATTTTAGGGGAATTTTAAAGGATTTTGTAATAATTTGTAGAGACTTTTTGTTTTTTGGGATCAAATAATATATTTATATTTAATAAATTTTAAAATTTTATAAATATATATATATATAAATTATATATATTAAAAAAATTTTAAAAGTGTTAAATATATAAATAATATATATAAATATATATATATATATATTTTTATATATATATAATATAAAAATTTTGGGCATTAATGCTATAGGAAAAAAGTCCTAATTTTAATTGGGCTTTGATATTGGGCTATTATGTTTAATTAATTCTTCTTTTAAATTTTGAAAAATGCTTTGAAATTCTTCTACTTTTGGTTTTTTTTGGTAGGGTCCAGGGAAACCCGATCGTTTTTAAATTTCCCAAAATACGCGTCACAAAGTGGGGGTGCGTATTGGCAATTTAAAAAACCCGGGATTTCGCCTGGCACATCCCATTACACAGAATATGAAGAATACAATACATTTATCAATTTAAAAGAAGAATTAATTTTAAAAATACAAATAAAACACAAAGCTAAAATATTAGGACTTTTTCTCCCTATAGCTTTAAAGGGCCCAAAATATATATATATATATATATTAAAATATATATAAAAAATATATATATATATATAATATTTTAAAAATAAATATATAATATTATATAATTTAAAAAAACATAATATATATATAATAATATTATATATATATATATATTTTATAATAATATATAATATAATTTTTATCCAAAAAAACAAAAAAATCTCTATCAAAAAGTTTTTACAAAAATCCTTGAAAAATTTCAAATTAAATTTAACATCAAATAAGGGAATGCAGGGTGTTTTTACAGATGTAGCAGATTGGACAGATTTTTGCACAGATGGATTACAGAAAGTTTTCCCCAGATGTGGGTTTCAGAGAAATTTACCCGAAATTTGGGACAAGGAAAATTTTTTTTTTTTTTTTGGGGTTTTAAAAAAAGTATTAGTTCTTTTTTCACCTTTTATTGTTTTTTCCTATCTACAGCAAGAAACCAACCAGCCCCAAAAAAAAAAAAGTGTTTTCCCGGGACTTGTGGTAAATCCAAGCAGGATTTTTATTTCCCCCGGGCTTTTGGTTTTTAGGGCTATTTAACTCGGTATTTCGCCGGGAATTTCATTTCCCGAATTTCCCCTTCGGAAATCCATTGTTAAAACTAATAGAAAATTTTTTTTAGCAACCCTTTTTTTTAAATGCTTTTTAAAAGTAAAACAAATGTAAATTTCGTCCCAAAAATAAGCCCTGTGCAAAAATGACTTGGGTAAAAATGAAAGGGTAGGGGGGTGAAAAATGGGCCCCATATTTAAAAATTTTTGCACAGATTTTTAAAACCCTAATTATCCCGGCGATTTTCGATAATCAAAAAAAAACCTTTTCCCCATTTTTAACTTTGTCGATAAAAAACGCTCAAAAACTAATTGACACTGGCGGGTTTTTTAATAAACTGGGTGTAATCTTTGCCAGAGTATAGCGCGTCTTGAAACAAATTTGAAACCCTTTTATCAAGAACCCTTTTTAAGCACGGTTCATATTAAATAGGAAAAATTTCTGATTATTTTTTACAATCGATTATTTTTTCACGAAACCATACTAAAAAAATTTCCCTGTTTTTTTTGGGGAGTTTTAACTCCCCCTTTTGGGTTTTTTGATAACGGATATCCCGACTTGTTATCCCTATAATTTTGGCCCTACCCAAAAACAGAGAAGAAAACCCCTTTGTTTAAAGCCGGGTTATAAGTGTTTTTTTTTTTTTTTGGTAGTGATGTTATCAATTACAAAAAAGTCTAGCCCTAAATACTCCCCTACTGGTAGATTCTTAAGATAGGGTGCAGGAGGCACTTGAGGCCGTGTAATATAGCATTACCTACACGGTTTTTTATATGTGGAGGGTGCACACGCCTTTTTATAGACATTAATTTGCATATCCAAAAAAGATATTTTTCATTATCCGAAGAAAAAAAATTTGCAAGTTATCCTCATTCTGATTTAGATATCCACAATTCGGGCACAAAAGACACAAGACCATCCAAACAAAAAAATTCACTATGTATCTTCCGTACCAAAAATGGATCAAGAAGGGGTTAGACAAAATAACAGTTTATCCTCCCCCAAAGGCGACAAAATGTTAGCCGGGAGGGTGAAAACTCCCACCCATAGGAAAACCTAGTGCCCTGCAGAAAAAATTGTCCTTTGAAAAGGAAATAATTTATGACACAAAAAAAACAAATACAGAGAGCAAAATTTTCCCTTGATTCAGGTGTATAATCAGTATATTTTTCTCAATTTTCTGCAACCCCGATAATGACCCTATCGGCGGGAAAAGATGTAAAATGCATAATACGCATGTGGCCCAAGAAAAAAACAAGTCCCCTGTATTTTTTTTCCATAACCTAAGAACATCACGAACTTTAATAAAGCCCGACCCTCTCACCAAAAGGCGTAAATACGATCCAGCCCAAACCCTACTTTTTTAAAAAGTGACCCTATACCAATAAATTTGGGCTCAAAGGGGGGGGGAACGCTGCTTGTGCACTTTCGGTAAAACATGAAATATTTGGGGTACGGGTATTTTCTTTTAAACTATTGCCAATTTGAAACTAGGGCACCAAATGTACAACCCCTTCTTCAATTTAAAACCAAAATTAAAAATAGAGCGGGTTTTTTTTACATATATTAATACTTGCTAATATTTTTCTATTTGTGTTTTTATACAAAAACTCTGTTTAATATCTAAAAGTTGTTTTTTTTTTTTTTAAACAATCTTTTTTGGTGGTTTGGTGAATCAAGGTTAAAGCCACCTTTTTAAATTTATTTCTTCCACAATAAGTATGTTTTCAGTCTAGTAGTTTGGTTATGACTAAGGTCCCATATTTTTTGGCAGACCCGAAACGCTCAATACTTTTCAATGTTTTTCATAGGCTTTTTTGAATATGTATTTTTTTTAATATGGGAAATAAAAATTAAAATTTTTTTTAAACGCAGTGCTCCAGACCTACTACTATTTTCTACTTCCCTTGTATTCAAGTGGCCCTGTTTTTGCTAGTGATTCATGCTTGACAAAGTTTCTGTTTGGAGAGTAGACCAGCTACAACCTAATCATGTTACCATGAGTTGACCTAAGAGAGCATGTGTCATTGCCCTCCAATTTGTTTCACATGCAGAATTTTTCAGAAAAATTTCACATTCTTGTAGCATCTTTCATGATATTTTTATGGCTGTTTTTTTGTATGGCCACATTACATTAAAAGTCTATGGTACGATACAAAGGGCACTATACCTAGATAAAGTGCATTGTCATAACGCTTACCTATAGGCAGAGGTGAATGCGTTTTCAATAGAATTGTGATTAACGAGAGATGAGCTAACACTCCCGTTTTTTTTTTTGTTTTTTTTTGTTAATCAGATTTTTTTTATTGAGTCACCTTTTTACTAGAGATCAGCAAGCAGTAAAATGTTTTTGTTCATTAAACCTTAAACTTCAGGTTTCGGTTTTAGGTTCATTCGAACTAGAAATCGAAAACCCCCCAAAGTCAAAGGGGGAAATGTTCTTTTTTTTTATACCCATACAGGTTAGGAAAAGCGGAATTACCATTAGAGATGGGGAAA
>JAODAL010056122.1:0-23498 GCA_025379985.1 Phyllomedusa bahiana | reverse complement strand
TTGCAGGCTGCCCAAATCCGGGAAAAATTTTTAAATAGCAAACTGTTAATAAAAAAGTTAGCAGTGAAATGTCTACACTAAGTTTTGGGTGAACTTTATCCAGTTTTCTTTATAGTAGAGCTTGTCTGTGTTCCCCGCGGCCCCCCCCCCCCCCCCCCACCCCGTGAGTTTACAGCGGTAGATGCTGCTTTAAAATTCTCTAGTAACTCAAAAATCTTAAAATCTCTAATCTAATAAATTGGAGGATCACACTAATAGTAGAGGTTTTTGTGCAAAAATAGTAATTTCGCTGAGTGTTTCCCACAGGCAGAGCGCACGCCCTATTCTTGAGCGCTGAGGCATTAAGGACTGAAAAGGGGGGGCTGTTCTAGTTAAAACGGGTCATGGATTTTTCCAGCCAATCGAAAACCTAAAACCCCAGTCATGAGTCGCACACACATCTCACCCTCCCTTATTCGTATTCTGATTTGTGGGCCCCCAAAATGACGGGGAAGCGCCGAAAATGGCGCGATTTTAATAGATGATGCCAAAGATTTTACCTTTAAATTTATGCATGTTTTAAAATTTCGATCACCTAAAACCTTGGATTTCAAATTTTGTCGATTAAAAATTGTCAACACTATTTAAAAAAAACCTACAGAAGTTCCAAATACATGACTTTCATCATTGGGCTGCCCCCCAAAATTGTTTAAGGCATAGAAATTAGCGTATGAAAACTTTTGACTTTTCAGAAAGTAAAAAAAGTTTTTTTAAAATTCTCAAAATCCATTTTTGGCTTTGGGGAAAAATAGAATAATTGTGGTAATCCTAATTGCCAAAAACAGGTAAGGTTTACTTGATTTATTCAGATAGTGGGAAAAACCTGCATATGTGTCTTTTTATATGGTGTATATAAACTTCTGGCTTCAACTGTAAATTACATATAAATTGACTTATCCAGACGAGCTTTCTGCAGATATAGATTGCCTGTAAATTGACTTATCCAGGTGTGCTATATATACATTTCTGTCAAGATAGCCAATCAGCATGAGTGCATTATGACTTGATAAAGGAAAACACCAAAGTGTGTACTACCCTCTACATATACTGTAAGAAACACACATATGTACAAATCATAAATAGCTAGATTTTAAAAAGAAATGGATTATTCCAGAGTCAAGTCTTGTCATGCTAAAAAGTAGCTGATAAAAAGGATAGTAACAAAAGAAAGATACAATAAAAACTCCAAGACACAAAGGCCACTTTATTAATGGGTCAGGAATTTCGCTTTCCGTTGGGTCTTTATGTACGTTTTCCATTGAAGAGAAATTCTAAAGTTCATTTTTAAACCAAAAAAAATTGATATTTTTCCCTTTTTGGGTGCAGAGTCCCCGGCGTTATCCATTTGCTCTTTTCTCAATAATGATTACTATGTCACCTTCTTTGGGATTTTCTATTTGCCAATTACTGGAATTCAGTTTTTAAATAACCCCTTATGCAATTCCTGTCACGTTTTCTATCTGGAATGGCTAGAAGCATCCGGGCGTGGCGGATCCGCTGGGCCCAGGGGCGCGATTTGGCATCGCGGGGGGTACTGAAGTGCAGGTGGTAGCCGGCATGGTGATGGGTAAACGGAAGGTGTAGCTGTTAAACGGGGGGGGCCCAGACAGGTAACTGAAGTATTGCAGCAGCAGGAAAAATCAGGCAGTAATGGAGAACAGTACTTAGGAAACAGCGGGGAAACGGATGCGTGGACGGCGGGTTAATCAGGTTCACAGGAACACTGGAAACCGGGGGTTAACTCAGCAGGAGCTTCAAAAATGGGGTCTAGCTCACGGGAAACCCCAAAGGGAACTGACCCAGAGACAGGGAGGAAATTTCCCTTTTGAAGGCAGAAGGTCACAGGTCATGGGGGAAGGAAACAGGAACCTGACTCTTTAAATGCAGAGAAGTGGATCGCGTGCCCCCCGAGGGGCACGTGTGCGAAGGCGCAGGGGGGTGGAGGAAGCAAAAGGAGATCCAATGCCAGCGGAACTGTGCGGAAGACAGGAGTCGGGACAGGCAAGTGAGAGAATGCCGCTGCAGCGGCCGGGTCACGGGAGGCACGGGCACGCTGACGGGCCATAGTCGGGACCGCGGCGGGAACCATGACAATTCCCAAATATGACTCATCAGTGAGAAGTCCCTATGATGTTTTATGTCCACTAAGGGTTACCCCACTCACCATCTGAATTGTCTTAAAGTCTTACCTACATTCATTCGCAGGTACATAAATACACTACACCCTCTGACAGAAAGTGATAAAAGCCTCTTATGTCATAGGGTTTTTAAGTGAAAGTCTAAAAAAAAATTTTTCCTGATGTAAATTGGGGCAGGCAACATAGCCACTGTATCTAAACATCCCAATTGGTTTTCTATTTAACTAACTAATGTGGGCAGGACAAATATTGCTTTAGTGAGGTTCTTAACGTTTCTTCTCCTTTAACTAAAAAAAGGGTCTCGGATAAGGCATCCTCAATTCTTCTATTTTCAAAAAATTCCAATTTTTTCAAAGTTTTCTAATTCCCTAGAGGGAAAACGTCATAATTGCTAGTCCCAAATATTCATTGATTCCCCCTTCTTAGATTATCCGTATTTAGTAGACTAGATCTGTTACTGTTGTATGCATGTTGGTATGCTGATCGCAGTACTACATCTGGGTAACCTCTCTCATGAAATTTGTTGCATAAATCCCCATCTTGTTTATGGAAATCCTCAACATAAGTACAGTTTTATCTAATTCTTAAGTACTGCCCCTTTGTTATTCCCCTCCTCAAGGCAGGGGGATGGTAACTCGCCCACCTTAGGAAGCTATTAGTGGCCGAATCCTTATTATAGGTCTGCATTTTAAGGTTCCAATAATTGTCCTTCCTAATCCTAAGGTCCAAAAAATAAATTTCACTTTCACTTATATCATAAGTGAAATGTAGACCTAGGTAATTTTTGTTGAGGAAATCCAAGAATGTCACAAAGCTTACAATGTCCTCCTGCCATAACAGAAATCATCTATGTTATGTCCCCAATAGAGCATATGAGATGTAAGCGGGCGTCCTTCCTCTCCAAACACAGTTGTTCTCTCCCACCAGCCCAGGTGCAAATTAGCATACTTTGGGGCACAAGTGCTCTTCATTGCCCTACATCTGAGCTGGAGGAAGAGACTGCACCTGAAGAGGAAGTAATTGTGTGTGAGGACAAATTTAAGGAGTCCTACAACAAAGATATCATGAGCATAATATTGAGTGCTTCTAGTTTTCAAAAAGTACTCTACTGACTGTAAGACCAGTCTATTGAAGTTAATTTCACATCCTGTTCTATAGCTAAATAGTCAAGTTTAGCCAGTGAGTCCGATATGTCTCGGATGTAAGATGGCAGGGAGAACACGAACTCGTACAACACTGTCAATATAGACTCCAGCCTCCTTTATAATGGAATCTATTCCCGACACGATAGATCATCCTTTTAGGGATTGTTCCCTTACATACCTTTGAGAGTGCATAAAAAGTTGCTATACATGGGTTTTTTGGCAATAGAATTCTCGATTCATCTCTCGTTATTAAACCATGATCCAAAGCGTTAGTAACCATAGTCTCCAACTCTTCCAAGTACCCGTCAGTAGGGTCTTGCATATCCCTCTTTGTCGTGTAGTACATTCCTACACATCCTTACATATTGTTCATGTCCCAAGATAACTAGGTTCTCCCTTTATCAGAGGGTTTTTATAACAATATCAGTGTCAGCCTCAGGTTTTATCAAGGGCTGCATTTCTGTATTATTGAGATTTCTAGGTAACAAACTTTTTAGCAAAGATAAATTCTCAAGATCTCTGGTGTCCACCTTTACAAACATATCAACCTCTGAAGATTCTACTGGTGGAGGCATCCATTCTCTGTGATTAGATCCACTACTGTACGGACTCCCGGTAAATCGTCCATTTGATGACATATGTGGGTATCCGCATGTTTGAAGAATTTATACCATTTCAACTTCCTACTTAATAGACTGAGACCTTTTACCTAGGAGAATACATTAAAATGGGTCGTCGGGACAAATAATAAGCCCCTAGTTGGTACCCGTTGTTCTATTTCTGTAAGATTTTTTGGGGAATGATTAATAATCAAATTTTCAGTGGAGGTCACTTTGTTTTTGGGAGTCTCTCTCTCTCAGAGTATATGGTGGTACCTCCTGTCATTCTAAAAAGACAGCGATGAGGAAGATGAAGAAGCAGATGTCGAGGAGGCTCTTTCAGCACTTTTAGACGGCATAGACCTTTGAAAGGAGTCTCACATGCATTCCATGTCTGACCTGTCTGCATTGTCTCTCCTCCAGTTCCATGCTCTAAATCTTCTATCCTTTCCTCTTCCTCTAAAGTCACATCTCCCTCTAGTACCTCTCTGATACCTCCGTAACTCTGAGTCATAGTCATCTGCGTCCGAGGAGGAAGCTTCAATATCTGTATGCTCCTGCTCAGTGAGAAAGGAAAACACCTTTTTCTTAAGGAATTCTGTCAAATCCCTAACAAATAGCTTATGCTTCCAATTTCTAATAGAGCCATGGTATTTCTCTTCTCCCAAAGTCAGGGTCTGATTTGAATTATAAAGCCATTTCTATCAAATATTTCAGATTTTTTGTTTTTTCTAATGTTATTATTTCGTCCTCTAACAAGATTTGCATAGATCGGAGCAAGCTCTCCAGCAGCTAATCGTGATCACAGCTAATCCATGCAGCGATGCTTGTGTGTGTAAAAGGCAGGACTCACCAGCTGGCTCTCCACTAGTTGCTGTATCCCGAAAAAGCATATCTGCATCATGTTGCAATGCTGATTTTCAAATTTGCTTGATGAGTGCCAACAAGAGTTTGAAGGTCAACACTGTTTTGTTACTGTCTGCATAGTTTTGAACAGAGAAGAAATAATCATTGCAATGTTTTCACTACTGGTCCAGAGGACTTCATTGATACACCAGAGCTTGTACCCTAGATTGAAGTATCCATGTCTCAAACCATGATCAAATCATTAAAGTGGGGGAGGTTCACATCTTGCACTTCAATGGCATATCCATAGATTATGCCATCAAAGTTTGACAGAGATGTGGGACCAACCTCTATGTTGGGAATGTGCCTCCTAAAGTTTCAGTACAGAAAGGAGCTGGTCCCAATTGTGCACAACTCTCCATTCTGTTCTATGGGAGTATCCAGTACTGCTCGGCTGCACTCAGGACTCTCTTAAAATAGAATAGAGAGTTGTGTGCAAGCTCAACTGACTGCCACTGCCCTGAAGCCACTGACTGGGGCCACTGACAATGCTCTGATAGGTTCCTGCTATCAGAGCAAGGGGTCCCCGCGCACTGCTGGGGGAGGGGGCGGGGGTACCCGGAGGGGTGGAGCTCCGCTCCCTCTTCCCAGCAGAGCAGCATGAAGACTCCAGGATGCTGACAGCAGGACAGGTGAGTGCACTACCGGAGTTGTGTGTGTGTGGGGCAGAGGTGTATGTGTGGGGGGTGGCTGAGTGTATGTATTTTTGAGTGTGCGAGAGGAGCGGTGTGTGTTTGAGTGTGCGAGGGGAGTGGTGTGTGTTTGAGTGTGTGAGGGGAGCGGTGTGTGTTTGAGTGTGCAAGGAGAGAGGTGTGTATGTTTTGGAGTGTGTGTACTTTAACACACACTGAAATACACACACAAACTTGTGTGTGTGTATTTCAGGGTGTGTGTGTGTGGGTGTGTGTGTGTGTGTGTGTTGTGTGTGTGTGTGTGTGTGTGTGTGTGTGTTTCAAGCATGCAGGGGAGGGCTGTGTGTGTCTTGGAGTGTGGGGGGAGGTGCATCCCCCCAATCTGGCACCCAGTATTGCTATCATGGAAAGGTGGATGTTACCTGTGAGTGATGGGTGTCACCCAGTTTTCCTGGATGCTGGATAGGGCATCCAACCTATGTGTACATATGTGTGTAATGTTTGTTTATTTACAAGATTCCATTTGGACTGCTATGGATATGATGGACTACGTCGGATCAACCTTGGATCTATTTTTTCAAATAAAATGGTTAAAGAGGGCTGGTGTCAGGGAGTGTTTATTAGAATAAAAGTTTTTTGTACACAGGTGGAGTGGGCATGACGTTTTGTGAAGAGGGTGTAACTCAACACCAAGATTGCATGGTGATGCAAATTCTTGGAGAATTATGACCACTTTCAAAAGTTGGCAAATACATAAGACTTTCCTGATTCCTATGATTAGAGCCTTGGTGATAAGGGCTCATGCATGTGGGCAACAAGCCTGTAAACAGTGAAATGCTTGTAGCAGAGAGGACAGAATTTGATGTAACATGTCTTAACCTTAGCCCCCTAAGCAACAGACATGAAAATGCCTTAATGAACAGCTACATTTTTCAGTTTTTTCCTTCTTGCATTTCAACAGTCAAAACTTTTTTATTTTTTCAATGACAGTTCTTTGAGGACTTGTTTTATGCAGGAAAAGTTGTATTTTTGGGGGTTACAGTGTGAGTTTACATAAAAATTAGTGTGATTTTTTTTAAACACAATTTTGAATGATGAACATAAAAAAGCGCTTTTCTGCATTTTATTTTTCACAACATTCATATTTCACACTAAATAATCTGTTAGATTAATTTAAATACAGTCATGTCGATACTTAATATGGATAGGTTTATTTTTTAATGTGTAATATATTCTCAATTATTTTTTCATTAAATATTAATTTTTATTATTTATTTTATTTTTTCCATACTTTTTATGTTTTTTACTGTTTTTAATCCCAATAAGGGATAATTACTTTTCCAATTTTTTGCACTCAGTGGTGTAGCTACATGGAGCGCACCAGCTACAGTTGCAACTGGGCCCCTGAATCAGTGGAACCAACAGGCCCTGAACAGTTACAGGGGCCCTGTATTCCTACCTACCTACCAGGGCCCTGTGTAGCTAGAAACCTAACTGTATACCTAGCTACCTACCAGGAGCCTTATATAACCAGCTACCTACCAGGGGCCCTGTATACCTAGCAACCTTCCACGGACTTGTATACCTAGTTACTTACCATGGGCCCTATATACCTAGCTACCTTTCCAGGAGCCCTGCATACCTAGATACCTACCAAGATCTAGAGCCATATATACCTAACTACCTACTAAATGCACTATATAGCTACCTTTATAGGGGCCCTGTATACCTACTTTCCAGAGGCCCTATATATAGCTAGCTACCTCTCCAGGGGCCCTGTATACCTAGATACCTACCAGGAGCCCTATATGCCTAGCTACCTACCAGGGGAACTGTATACCTAGCAACCTACCATGGGACCTGAATACCTAGAAACCTACCAAGAGCCCTATATACCTAGCTACCTTTCCAGGTGCATTGTACACCTAGTTAATTACCATGGGCCCTATATACTTAGCTACATTTCCAGGGCCCTGTATATCTAGTTACCTACCAGGAGCCATAAATACCTAGCTACCTACCAGGGGAACTGTATATCTAGCAACCTTCTACAGGTCCTGTATACCTAGAAACCTACCAAGAGCCCTATATACCTAGCTACCTACCAAGGGCCCTCTATATCTAGCTACCTTTCCAGAGGCCTTGTATACCTAGGTACTTACCATGGGTCCTATATACCTAGCTACCTTTTCAGGGTCCCTGTATACCTAGCTACCTACCAAGAGCCAGAGCCATATTTACCTAGCTACCTACTAAGTGCCCTATATAGCTACCTTTCTAGGTGCCCTGTATACCTCGCTACCTTCCAGAGGTCCTATATACCTAGCTACCTTTCCATTGGCCTTGTATACCTAGATACCTACCAGGAGCCCTATATACCTAGCTACCTACCAAGGGAAACTGTATACCTAGCAACCTACTATGGGACCTGAATACCTAGGAACGTACCAAGAGCCCTATATACCTAGTTACATTTCCAGGGGCCTTGTATACCAAGTTACTTACCATGGGCCCTATATACTTAGCTACATTTCCAGGGCCCTGTATACCTATTTACCTACCAGGAGCCATAAATACCTAGCTACCTAAAAGGGGAACTGTATATCTAGCAACGTTTCACAGGTCCTGTATACCTAGAAACCTACCAAGACCCCTATATACCTAGCTACCTACCAAGGGCCCTATATACCTAGCTACCTACCAGGGATCCTATATACCTAGCTACCTAACAAGGGGAACTGTATACCGAGCAACCTACCATGGGCCCTGAATACCCAGCTACCTACCAGGGGCCCTATATGCCTAGCTACCTTTCCAGGAGCCCTGAATACCTAGCTAACTACAAGGGGTCCTGTATACCTAGCTACCTACCGGGGTCCTATATACCTAGCTGCCTAATAGGGGCCCTATATACCTGGCTACTTTTACAGGAGCCCTGTATACCTACAGTAGGTAACTACCAGGAACCCTATATACCTAGCTACCTACCAGTGGAATTGTATACTTAGCAACTTTCTACAGGCCCTGTATACCTAACTACCTACCATGGGCCCTATATACCTAACTACCTTTCCAGGGGTCTTGGATACCTAGCTCCCTACCAGGGGCCCTGTATACCTAGCTACCTACCAGGAGCCATATATACCTAGCTAACTACCAGGAGAACTGTATACATAGCAACCTACCACGGGCTCTGTATACCTAGCAACCTACCAAGAGTAGTGTTGAGCGATTGCGTTGGCCATCGACATCGGTCGATGGTCGATAGTCGACCATCTTCGACAAGATAGTCGATAGTGAGCAGTCGATTATGAGGAGATGACCATTAAAGATCTATGCGAGAGCAACAACACTTCATTCTTACACCCAAACGGGCTGGAGAAGGCTTGGGAATTAACATCCACAAAACAGTCAAATGGAGACGGGCTACATCTAGGCAACACACTTAGGATATAAAAGCCACAGTGAAAAAAAAAACACACAACATTCCTGTCCTGTTTGTACCACAGCATGACCCTTAAACCCTGCATCACCCAAAATTAAAAAGTGCCCAGAAGGCAGTGATGATTTGAACATCATTTTACTTAAACAAGGAAATTGGAAGATCCCTGTCCTGTTCACAGCATGAGCACAAACCTTGCTGACCCCACAGATTTAAAAGTGCCTGGAAAAGGAGTCTTTCAACACACAACTTTAGTTTCAAGGACATTGACTATACTTGTCCAGGCCACAGCATGAGCCCCAAAACTGCATGACCCCCAAATTTAAAAAAAACTGCCGGAAAAAGGTGTGTCTTTCAACCACCATTTTAGTGGAAATGGAAATTGACTATATCTTCCTCCGGTACCGCAGAATGACCTTTAACCTGTCTGACCACCGATTCCACAAAGGCCGGGAAATGGAGGTCTTTCGACCACCATTTTAGTTTCAACTGGACATTGACTATACCTGTCCTGGCACAGCATCGAGCCCCAAACCTGCATTGGACCCCCAGATTCAAAGTGCCAGAAAAAAGGAGTCTTTGAACCTCCATTTTAGTTCTCACTGGACTATACTGTCCCTATCCTGGGCCACAGCATGAGCCCCAAACCTGCATGACCCCAGATTAAAAAGTTGCCAGAAAAAAGGGTCTTTTCAACACCATTTTAGTTTCATGGACATTGACTATACCTGTCCTGGGCCACAGCATGAAGCCCCAAACCTGCATGACCCCCACATTTTAAAAAGTGCCGGGAAAAAGAGTCTTTCAACCCTAATTTTCGTTTCACTGGACATTGACTATTACTGGTCCTGGGCCACAGCATGAGCCCCAATACCTGCATGACCCAAGAATTAAAATGTGCCGGGAAAGAAAAAGGAGTCTTTCAACCACCATTTTGTTTCACTGGACCATTGACTATATCTCTCTGTACAGAGGAATGGACATTAAACCTGTCTGACCCACAGATTCAAAGTGCCAGGAAAATTAGTCTTTTCAACCACATTTTAGTGTTTCAATGGACATTGACTATTACCTGTCCTGGGCCACAGCATGAGCCCCAAACCTGCATGACCCCAGATTTAAAAGAGCCGGAAAAAAGGAGTCTTTCAACCACCATTTTAGTTTCACTGGACATTGACTATACTTTCTCGGCCACAGCATGAGCCCCAAACCTGCATGACCCCAATTAAAAAGTGCCGGAAAAAAGGAGTCTTTCAACCACCATTTTAGTTTCATGGACATTGACTATAATCTCTCTGCTACCGCAGAATGACCATTAAACCTGTCTGACCCAAAGATTCAAAGTGCCAGGAAAAGGAGTCTTTCAACCTCCATTTTTAGTTTCACTGGACTTGGACTATACCTTCTGGGCCACAGCATGAGCCCCAAACCTGCATCGACCCCCAGATTTAAAAGTGCCGGAAAAAGGAGTCTTTCAACCACCTTTTAGTTCAATGGACATTGACTATAACTGTCCTAGGGCCTAAAGCATGAGCCCAAACCTGCAAGACCCACAAATTTAAAAAATGCCGGAAAAAAAGGAGTTTTCTCAACCACCATTTTAGTTGAACTGGACATTGACTATATCCTTCTCCTGCTCTACCGCAGACAGTGGACCATTTAAACCTGTCTGACCACAGTTCTAAAGTGCCAGGGAAGAAAAGGAGTCTGTCTTTCACACCATTTTAGTTTCATTGGTCATTTGATATACCTGTCTTGGGCCACAGCATGAGCCCAAACCTGCCATGACCCCCAGATTTATATGTGCTCGGAAAAAGGAGTCTTTCAAACCACCATTTTAGTTGAAACTGGAACATTGGAACTATACCTGTTCATGGGCCACAGCATGAGCCCCAAACCTGCATGACCCCAGATTAAAAAGTGCCGGGGAAAAAAAAGGAGTCTTTCAACCCACCAAGTTTTAGTTTCACTGGACATTGGACTATATCTCTCCTGCTACCGGAGATGGACCATTTAAAACCTGTCTGGACCCACAGATTCAAAATGCCAGGAAAAAGGTAGTCTTTCAACCACCATTTTCATTTCACTGGACATTGACTATACCTGTCATGGGCCACAAGCTTGAGCCCCAAACCTGCATGGACCCCCAGATTTGAAAGTGCCGGAAAAAGGAAGGAGTCTTTTCAATCACCATTTAGTTGAACTGGACATCGACTATACCTGTCCTGGGGCCACAGCATGAGCCCCAAACCTGCATGAACCCCAGATTAAAAAGTGCCGGAAAAAAGGAGTCTTCAACCACCATTTTAGTTTCACTGGACATTGACTATATCTCTCCTGTACCGCAGAGTGACCATTAAATGTCTGACCCACAGATTTTCAAAAGTGCAGGAAAAGAGAAGTCTTTCAACCCCATTTTAAGTTTCACTGGACACTTGACTATACCTGTTCTTCGGGCCCACAGCATGAGCCACCCAAACCTGCATGACCCAGATTTAAAAGTGCCGGAAAAAGGAGTCTTTCAACCACCATTTTAGTAGAACATGGACATTGGACTTATACCTGTAATGGGCAACTGCATGTGCCCCATACCTGCATGACACCAGATTAAAAAGTGCCGGATAAAAAGGAGTCTTTCAACCTCCATTTTAGTTTCTCTGGAAATTGACTATACCGTCCTGGGGCCACAGCATGGAGCCCCAAACCTGCTGACCCCCAGACTTAAAAGTGCCGAAAAAAGGAGTCTTTCAAATACCATTTTAGTTGAACTGGACATTGACTATACATGTCCTGGGCAAACTGACATGAGCCCCAAACCTGCATGACCCCCCCATTAAAAAGTGCAGGAAAAAGGGAGTCTTCAACCACCATTTTGGTTTCACTGGACATTATACACTGATTCCCTGTCCTGGGGTAGCGCTTGCCCCTCCGTTTGAGTGCGGGACCAATTGAGCTTTCACTTGGAAATACTGAGTGGTTAACGCTCCTGTTCCACCAAGGTGCCTTTTTATTGGCATTCTTTTTCTTATTTTAGCTCATGTGCTGGTGGAATTGTATCTGTACTTTGTTCTCTTTTTGTCCATGCTCCATACTCACATGTCCTCTGAATAACCTACATTCTGGTGTGAAGTTTTATTTGTACCTCCCTTGTACAATTCAGAGGAATTTTTTTACAGCTATTTTGTACATGCAAGTTTTTTTTTTAGTAGTTTAAGTCTAGAAAACTCATTTTTAAAATAGAATGGGAATCCCAACCATGTCTTTTGTATTCTCTTTTTTTTAACTTGTATTAAATGGTTGTCTCAATACAGGGCGATTGATTGCTATGTAAAGTTCTTGCAAAAACAAGTCATTTTGCAATATGTGTCATTAACAGTGTCCTACCTATTCATGTTTCTGACAGCACCATCACCCTTGAGCCACTCTTCGACAATTGTGAAGAACAAATGTCTGTTAGAAAACAACATTTTTTTATAATAGGATCTGTAGTATTAGCTGCATTTTCACGCCCCAAAATGCCCCCAAAAATTACAAACATGACCCATGGAGCCACTTTGGACAATTGTGGAAGAACAAATGGTCTGTTAGAAACAAATTTTTTTATTTTTTTTTTAGAATAGGGGACCTGTAGTGTATAGCTGCATTTCAGAGCAAAAAGCCCCCAAAAAATTCAAAGCATGGACCCTTGAGCACTTTGGACAATTGTGAGAACAAATGTTGTTAGAAACAACAGTTTTTTAAAATAGGACCTGTAGTATTGCTGATTCAAAGCACATGACCAGCCAAAAAAATTTATACAAAATGACTTCTCAGCCTCTGTTTAAAATTGTGAGGGAGAAGAAATGCCCCTTAGAAAAATTAAACAAAGGCCACATTTCTGTTCAAAAACATTGACATTTGCGGAAAAACTTCCTAGAGATATAGTGAGTAAAAGGAATACGGTGTTGTCATGAAAAACCTTGCTGTCTTTTTACAGTCTCCTCACTGCAAAACCAGCAAAATGAATTGTTGGGAAAAGAGAATAAAATTGCAGTAAGAAATCGATCATTTTAAAAAAAAGTTTTCAAGAGGACCATTTTGTTTGAAGAGGAATGTGGAAGTAGACCGGCAACTAATCGGTGACTCGGCAATTGGGGCCACAAACATCATCAGAGATCCATGCCGATTCATCTTGATGAAACGTTCAAACGATCCACATTATCTGTGGAAAGCCGGATGGTTTTGTCTGTAATGACTCCTCAACTGTGCTGAAGGTGCATCCGTCCAGATATGAAGCTGGCTGCTGGGCAGGACAACACTATATGGCAGTGACGAGACCAGCTCGGCCAATTCGTCCATTTTGGGATACCCAGAAGTCTATTGTTCCGGAACACATACAAAAACATCGGTGTTGAGCCGCATATAGTCGTTGCTCCATGATCTTATAGCTGGTCTCTGTGTGTTGGATTGTGCCTGCATTGCTTGACGTTGGTGTGGTGGTAACAAAGATTGCCAAGAGCGTCACCACCAATAGGCTTCTGCCCACCTCTTGACATGCTGCTGCGCTACGCCTACTGGACATTTACTGATGTAACGTCGCTGATGTTGTTCACACGTGACATTGGGGAACGTGATGCAGACGCAACAGATGTTCCAGTTGATCAATCAGCAAGGTTCTCCATTTTCCTGATTTTACTTCTATTTGGGTGGGTGGAAGGAAAGTGCTGAGTTTTGTTTTGTACCGGGGATCCAGGAAGGGTGGCCACCCTAGTAACTGTGTTCATTTGATGGCCTTAATGCGAGGATCAGGTTGGAGGAAATGGAGCATCAAGCACTCATGTGAGAGATTGGAGCCTTGATTCCCAAGCCTCTGGTTTACCCATCCCCCCCCCCCCCCCCCCCCCCCCCTTTTTCCCCCCCCCCCCCCTTTTTCTTTTTTTTTCCCCTTTTTTCGGTCGAGGCCGGCACTAGCAAACTGATCATTCCTCTTTCCAAGGCAGGGACGTCGGTATCATACGGTATGTTAGAATGTAATACCTCCTCCTCCTCCTCTCTCCGATGCCTCCGGCACAGCTTCAACACAAGCACTCTGACTTGCTTGAGATGATGCACCCTGAGAGCTGATGCGCGCCCTCTGCACTAGCTCTGGACCCTGAACCACTGCTAATGAAGACCGATGAAATTGTAAACTGTCGGTGGCCTTGTGGGATTTCGACGGAGAGAATGTCTCCGTTATCCGCATCTGTGTCAGTTCCTCCTCAGTCGCTGGCGGGATCTGTTGTTTCAGTGTCCAACGATCGTTTCCAGAAAGAACTAAGATTTCCACCACATTGATCATGCTGACAAAAGGCATTGTACGCATGACCATTTTTGGGTGCTTCCTTTCATAAAAAATGGCAAAGGATGGTGCAGAGCTCTTTCGCTGCTCCCACTCTCGGTGGTCTCAACACCTGAGGTCCGCACCGCTGCTTGTCAGGCCATGTGTCACTTCGTCTGCGTAATGGCATTGCACGCTTGCTGCCACAATCAGCTGGAGCATGTGGAGGGTGGGAATTCCAGCGTGTTGCCCACGTTCCTCAATGGAGACGGTTGACGGGGAGGGACCGACCGAACTGATGCAGGCAACGCAGCCCTTGGCGGGCGAAGCTGGGTGATGCCGAACGGCGGAAATGCGAACTTAGGACTTCGAGCCTTCTTCAGCAGGCAGTAACAGACACGCGGGGTAGCTCTTAGAATTTCTGGTACGGACAAGTTTTCATGACAATGTGTGCAGGCAAGGGTTGTGCTCCAGCACTACCGATCTTAAGCGGGCGGCCAGCAGATTTTGCCAGTCTTATCGCACACCACCTTGCCCTGGCACACGGTTCCTTGTCACCCAGCCTGAGCCTGGTCTCGTTGCGGAGAGAGCCGTCTCACAGCTCCTGACCTGTGTGTGGACGTCTCCAAGACAGATTAATTTCAACACAGGCCTGTTTCTCTGGGCACGTGATGCACACCAGAGGACCTTGGGGGGATAGAACCCCTGCAACATCCCTGCGGTCCTGAAGACGCGGTGCGCCGAAACCTGAGAGCCACCGTAACCCCCAGAAGAGACATCCACACTGCTCACCCAGTGAGCTGTCACAGAGATGATAGGCGGCCTTGGCCGAGCTTACTAGTCCATGTGTCGAGTGGTCAGATGGACTTTTCCCGGCCACAGATGCAGACAACGCGCTTGAAATTTTAGACTGACACGTGGCAGGCAGTGCAGCGGACGGCTTTTATGGCCAAAAAGAAATGCCTGCACGGCATCTGGTATTGGGGGCAGGCAAGGCGCCATGACGTGGCGGAAGCCTCTGTGTTCAACCAGACGGAAAAAAAGGCAACATTTCCAAGGCCAAAAGCCTGGCCAATGCCGACATTCAGCTTTTGGGCTTTGGGATGGTTTGGGTTTCTAAAGTTGTTTCTTCTGCTCCAAACCTGGAAGACAGAAGGCTGGCTGCTAGCTGGCCGCTTGTACGGCGTGCTGGTCGTCAAAACTAGCGGAAGGGAGAAGGGGTAGGATTGGGTCTCTGGTGGTGCTGGTGGTACTGGGAGACGGTGGAGGCTGAAGCGGAGGCAGCTGAGGAACGGCTTGGTGGTGTGCGGAGGAGGGGAGGCGGAGACAGAGGGTGTGACAGTGGTCTGGAGGCCCGGCCGTCGGTCTTGGCCTTTTTTGGGCTATGCGTTGCCTCCATTTCAATCATGCAATTTCGCTGCATGTGACGTAGACATGTTGGTGGTGGTTTAACCACAAAGATTCTTGCTCTACTTATGCGTTTACGGCATAGGGCGGCATATGACATCGCTGTTGTGAATCAGAGGCTTGGTCAAAGAAGGCCCCAGGCTTGAGAGGTCCTGGACCTTTTTGAGGGAGGGGGGGGGGTTGTGGAGGGGGCGGGGGGTGTGACGGCGAATATGCGAGGAGCGGGGTTTGCGCTGACCGTGGCTGGCGGAATCATAATCAGCGGAACTTCCTGGGACGACCTCTCCCTTTTTGAGGCGGAAAAACCCGTACTGACACTACCCCATCGTCTTCCGCCTGTCCAGTGATTGACAAAAAAAATAAAAAAAACGGCGGGCTCGCAAGAAAATTCTGCTGAAAAAAGGACCACCGTTTGGATCCGCAATGTCGTCATGATCATCATCATCACAGGTGACTTCGTCGCCTGAACATTCTGCATCCAGAGTGCGGGGCTACAAGCAAGAGGGACGCAAGGCGTTGACGACCCGCCACGGATTTTTGCCGACTTGACGGCTTCCTTCTCTCCTCTGATGGCATCAGTAATGGGGCGGTAGTGCAGAGAAAATCATCCTCTTTGGCCTCTTGCATCTTTTAACATTGCCTTTTTTCTTGGGGGGGGGAACCCCCCCCCCAACCGCATTTTGTCCATCATAAGAGGTCTTCTGGGAATATGGATTTATCACGAGTGATGGGTACACGGAGGTTGACATCAGTTGGGCTGCTTCAGTTGGAAGGATGATGGTGATGCTGAGATGACCTTTTGTGGCCGGTGACTGGTAGCACGGTGGAAGGTAAGACTGCTGGAGCAGGTTGCAATTAACACTGAAGGACAGATGGCGACATGTTCCGTTACTGGGTTCAAAGGGCCCCTGACCCAGCGATGACAGGGCCTGTCGGTCCTGCAACTGACGATCTGCTGCATGCGTGTGTTTGTCGCACAGAACTGGAAGGGTAGCACCTTCTATCTTACCTCTACCTCCATGTCCTACCCACTCTTTGCTACTTACCACCTGAATTTCGCTCCATGTTGAGAAATATAAAAATTTGATGAAGGTATGGAAGAGGTTTTGGAAAGTCTCTTATTAAAAGACGGAAATTACACAGCTATTCTCAAATCCCTCAAATCAAACAAAATTGCTGGATTCCAAATATAACTGCAAAAGTTAGATCTATACAACAAAAGCTGGCCTGCGCAAAGTGAAAAAAACACGCATCCTGAAATGTATTCCGGATAATAGAAGGTATTTTGGACAAACATCAATTTCACCTGTGGTGACAATCAAATTGCTTAGTATTCAAATTTAACTGCAAATGTTAGATCTATCAACAAAGTGGCCTGCGCCAAAGTGAAAAAACACGTATCTGAAATGTTTTGGATAATAAAAGGTATATTTTGGCACCTATCAATTCACCTGGTGGTGACTACAAAATTGCTGGATTAAAATTTAACTGCAAATAGATCTATCAACAAAGCTGGCCTGCGCCAAAGTCAAAAAAACACGTCATCTGAAATGTATTCGGATAATACAAGGTATTTTTGGCACCTATCAACGTCACTGTGGTGACTATAAACATTGCTGTATTCAAATTTAAGTGCAAGCTGCCTCAATGAACAAAGCTGTAGTGTGCCAAGTCAAAAAACACGTATCTGTTATGTATTCGTATATATAACAAGAATTTTTGTCACCTTTCAATTCAACTGTGGTGACTAAAATTGCTGTATTAGATTTAAGTGCAAGCTGCCTCAATGAAAAAGCTGTTAGTGCGCCAATAGTCAAAAAAAAACACGGTTGTTATGTATTCGTTATAATACAAGATATTTTGGATTTTATTCACCTGTGGTGACTATAAAATTGCTGTATTCGATTTAATGTGCAAGCTGCCTCAATGCTCTCAATGAACAAAGCTGTACGTGCGCCACAGTCAAAAAACACAGATCTGTTATGTATTCGTATAATACAGATATTTTTGGCCACCTTTCAATTTCACGTGTGGTGACTATTAAAATTGCTGGATTCAAATATTTAAGTGCAAGGCGGATATCATCAACAAGGTGGGAATAGGCAAAATTGAAAAATGAACCACCTATCTGAAATGTATAATGATAATAAAAGTGGAGTTTTGCACCTAAACAACAAAGAGACCTGGCAGTTACTAGAAAAGCTATGTATGCTATGGTTCAGGCTGCCATTATCCAGGAAATATTTAAATAGGAAAACTGTTAATAATAAAGCTATTGCAGTGCAATGTCTCACTAAGTCTTGGCTGAACTTATCCAGTATTCTTTATAAGGCTTGTCTATTCGTATTAATACAAGATATTTTTGGCACCTCTTTCATTCACCTGTGGTGACTATTAAAATTGCTTGGATTCAATATAAGTGCAAGGTGGATTATATACAACAAAGGTGGATGGGCAAAATTGAAAATGAACACCTATCGAAATGTTATACTGACTAATTAATAAAAGTGGAGTTTTGCACCTAACAAAGAGACTGCAGTTACTCACGAAAAAGATGTGTATCCTATAGGTTCAGGCTGCCCAATATCCAGGGAAAATATTTCAATAGAAAACTGTTAATATAAAGCATTTGCAGTTGCAAATGTCTCACTAAGTCTTGGTTGAAACTTTATTAGTATTCTTTATAGAGCTTGTCATTCGTATAATACAGATATTTTTTTGGCACCTTTCAATTTTCAACCTGTGGTGACTATACAATTGTGGATTCAAATTTAAGTGCAAGGTGGATATATTCAACAAAGGTGGAATGGGCAAAACTTGAAAATGAAACACTTCTGAAATGTATACTGATAATCAAAAGTGGCAAGTTTTGCACCTAACAAAAGAGGACCTGCAGTTACTAGAAAGATTGTGTATCCTATAAGTTCAGGCTGCCCAATATCCAGGAAATTTTCGTAGAAAACTGTTAATAATAAAGCTATTGCAGTGCAATGTCTACCACTATGTCTTGGTGAACTTTATCCAGTAATTCTTTATAGAGCTTGTCTGGTGTTCGGCCCGCGGGTGGGCCCCCCTCCGCTTCCACCCCGTGATTTACAGCGGTAGATGCTCCTTTTAAAATTTCTCTACCTAACTATATAAAAATCTTTCCAATCTCTAATCTTAACTAAATTGTAAGGATCACAGCTATTAGTAGAGGTTTACTCTGTGAAGAAATATAATAATTGCGTCGCTGAGCTGTTTTGGACACAAAGCAGAGCGCACGCCTTCGATCTGAACAAAGACGCTGAGAGACCACTGAGGCTGAACAGGAATCGCTTGTGTTCTATGATAAACGGAGGTCATGTGATTCTCCAGCAATGCAACATACACATTCCCAGATCATCGACTTCGACACACACATCTCACCCTGCTCTATTTGGTAAGCTGATTTGTGGCCGCCAAAATGACAGGAAGAGCGAAGAACTAATGGCGCGATATTAATAGATATGCACGATTTTAACCTAATTAATCGCATGATTCTAAAAAATCTGATCACCATAAAAACTCTGCCGATTGCAACTTTGTCGATAATAATCGCTCAACACTAACCAAGAGCCCTATATGCAGAGTTACATTTCCAGGAGCCTTGTATACCTAGTTACTTACCATGGGCCCTATACATCTAGCTACCTTTTGGGGACAGAATAGGTAGTAAAATAAATTAAGTACCTATGAGGGGATATATATATAACATACGTACCAACTTTTGTAAGTGGCCCTCAGGGAGTTTTGTAATTGCATCTTGCCGCCTTGATGGTTTGAGTGGGCCACACCCCCTGTTTTACATGACATGCCCTCTTTTGCCCAAGGCCACACCCTCCTTTCACATCTGATCAGCTTTAATGGACGTTGGATAGCCTAACCAGCATCCAAGCTGGGTAACACCCTATTAATCAGCTTTCCTTCAAAGCCTAACTATAATGTGATCCCTATGCACCAAGTGATGCTAGAGCAACATCTCATGATGCTTTAACCTGGCACCACCACTATGTAAAGAGCAACCACATAGTTACATAGTTAGTACGGTTGAAAGAAGACACGTGTCCATCAAGTTCAACCAAGGGTGGAGATAATGGGGAGGGAGAGAGACAAGCACTTTACGCCCAGCCTCATCACTGGTTAATGCCCTGTAACCTACAAGGCAAGATCGAATCTGCTCCTGTGGAGACCTCAGGAGCTATTCCACAGATTCCAGTCTTACAGTTGAAGAAAGCTCTTCTCCTCTGGAGAATTCAATCCTTTTTTCTTAGTCGAGGGAATGTTCCCTTGTCTTTTGAGGGGGCTTCACTTGAAATAATTTTTCCCCATACTTTTGGTAGGGACCATTTATATATTTATATAAATTAATCATGTCCCCCCCGAAGCGTTCTTTTTTCTAAGACTAAATAAGTTCAATTTCTACTAACCTCTCCTCATAACTAAGAATGCTCCATTCCCTTATAAGTTTGGGTTTGCGTCGTTCTTTTGTTACTCTCTCTAGCTTCATTACATCTCTTCTATAAAACTGGGGCCCAGATCTGAACAGCATATTCTAAGTGAGAATGAACCAATCTTAGTTACAGCGGTAGAATTACATCCTTGTCCCGCGACTCCATGCCTCTTTTAATACACGAAGTATCTTACTTGCCCTAGAGGCAGTGTTTGACATTGAATGCTGTTCTTAGTCTTATGATCTTCAAGACGCCAGATCTTTCTCAAAGCGATTCTCCAAGTTTTTCTCCCCTTAGGGACATATGATGCCTGTAGATGTATTTATCCCAGATGCAGAACCTTACATTTATTCAACATTAAAACCCCATTTGCCAAGTGATGCCCAAGCTCTCAGGTATTGTGTTCGGTCTGTGCATTGCAATTTATGAGATCTTCTTTAGATTGACTTCCATGCATTGCTAGTGTGTCATCTGCAAAAATCGTACCGTGCTATTGATCCATTCCACTATATCGTTATATAAAATATATTAAATAAGAGAAGGACCAATATTGGAGCCTGTGGAACACCACTCACAACCGGGGGGACCACTCAAAGTATGAGTCATTTTACCACCACTCTCTGAGTTATGATCCAGCAGCCTGTTTTTAATCCATATTACACACGTTATCTCTAAACCAATGATTCTAATTTACCTAACAAACGATTATCGGGGACAGTTGTAAATGCCTTTGCAAAGTCTAAAAACATAATATCCACGGCCAGTAAAAAAACAATACTCAAACTTATAAAGTGGTTTCGCTGCCATATAGGCTTTGGTTAAAACGAACCAAACACTGTTAACTTGTGACCATGTTTGGCCCCTTTTCAGCCATATAAGTTGTATTAGTATATATTGTTTGCTATGCGTTTTTGGAAAGTTTTTTCGCATGATTTTTGCCCTGTTTATTAATTTATATGGGTGAAAACCTTGTCCAAAATTCATTCAAAACTCTTCTAAAGAAGGTGTTTAGGAGGGGGTTTTGATGCTTTTTTGGGGTTTGCTGAAAGAACGGTCCAAAAGTGTCCAAATAAGGTGTGAAATCCCTAATAGACATGTCAAGATTGTAATTAAGGTTCCCAGTACTTGATATAAAATGCCGGCAATGGCCCCCTGGCAGTAAAACCGTCCCTGCTGGTGATTGACCAGATTGGTGGCAAACCTACCATAGCAGGAGATTTACCAACTCTTATCCGAGGTTTGTGCCTCGGAAAAAAATGGCTGCTGCCCCAAACTAGGCCCAGACCAGAACACTGGCGGTTCTGCTCAATTGTATGCGTATCTTCAGAATGCGAATCAATGAAAAAGAAGTAAATGGGCCTCCCCTGGGGCATAAGCCGTATATGGCAGGGTTTCCGTACCCGTCCCCGACGGGGCGCTCCCCGCAGCTCTTGGGCCCACACACCCCAGAAAGTGATGGGAAAAAAGAGCGGGGGACTCGAGGGGAGAGAGGAAGGTTAGTATTATTTTTATTATTTTTTCCTTTTGATTTGCATTATCCCTACCTTAAAGGGGGGTGTATTGGATATAGAGGGGCCTATTTTCCCTGTAACTATAGGGGGAAAACTATGTCCCTCCCTAACTATGAGGGGCCCTATTTTCCTCCCCTCTATAGGGGGGCCCTTATTTTTCCCAAACCCCAATAAAAGGGACCTAGGTCCCCTGCTAACTTTAAAAAAGGGGACCTGGTACCTGTTCATATAAGGGGACCTTTATATTCCTGCCTAAAATGAGGGGACCTATTTTCCCTCCCTAACTATGGGGGGACCTTTACCTCCCAATTCTAGAGGGGATTATGTACTCCCTAACCATGAGGGGCCCTATATTCCACCCAACTAAGAGAGGGAACTATGTCCCTCCCTATCTATAGGGGGCCCCTTTGTACTGCATTATATGGGGGGGCCCGATTTACCCCCTAATTCTAGAGGGGAAAGTAGCTGCCTAAGTATGGGGGACCTGTGTACCTGTAATTGAGGGGACTATTTACTAAATTGGATTTTGACCTTATTTTTGCCTAATATATAGGGGCCCTAGTACCTCCCTAACTAGGGGGCCCTATTTTCCCTGCAAACTATGGAGGGGTCTTATATCCCTACTTTACTATGGAGGGCATTTTATATCCTCCCTAACTGGGGGGGCACTTAATCCTACGTAACTAAGGGGGGGGGACTTATATACATACCTCCCAAAGAGGGGGACTTTTTCCCTACCTATAAGGGGGCATATAAATACTCCCGGATTTTACCTATTTAATATAAACACTACAAAAATGGTGACAGTACTAAACTCCATCCCTTGCACCTTCTAAAGCAGCGGTATCCAACCTTTTTCCCACCAGGAACCACTTTTATGCAATAACACTTTTCCACAGCCCAGTGGGGGTGAAATGATTGGTTGTAGGATTATGGAGGAGGTTGGAGGTTTAGAATAACATTCACACAAAAAAAACACAATTAAGTGCATACTGTGTCATTTATTTAGGGGTATTATTTGGGGAAAACCCAGATTATGATGATTGTCAGCTCTGTGGGTTAGCATTCCTTTTCCCCAAATTATTATGCAAACGTGTTTGGAGTGATAAGGTAAAAATTTTTTTTTGTTTGTCATTTAAACTCTTTGTTGGTGACGTGTGTCAGGGCTTTTCTCACTAAAAGCATTTGCAGAAAACTGTGCTAATTAGTTTGGAGGTGTGTCCAATTAAAGGCAGACTACTTAAGAAAGGGTGTCCCACTTTATTAAGCGCTACATTTTCAGCCAAAAAGGGGAAAAAAAAAGGGTGTGTCGGTGAGAGAAGAAACAAATTTTGGAAATGTTTAGGTCAAGGGAGATACAATCAACATTGCAAGCCTTCTGTGATCATCGCACAATCAAGAAGTATGTAGCTGATTCCAGATCACGTGTGGTGTGTAAGGGAAAAAAGAGGACTCTTTCCAAAAAGGCAATTAGTCATGTTAAAAAGGCAGCTGCAAAAAAGCCTTGTAAAAACAGCAGAAAATTTTTTTTTTTAAGTTTTGGTGCTCCAAAGTCCCCCCCAACAAAAAGATGCAGGGGCCCTTTAGAGGTTTGAGGTGCGTAAGCCCCTCCCGTCGACTCCCCTTTCCCCTGCACAAAAGCAGAAAAAGGGTCCGTGGGCCCAAAAAATTTCATGAAGACTGACTTCAAAATGTTTTGTTCACCGATGGTGCCGGGCCCATCATGGTCCCGATGATGGAGGGGAGGATGGTGGTTGATGGACCCCCCCCTCCAAACACGGTAGGCGCCAACAAGGAGGTGGGGGTTTTTGTTTTGGGCTGGAATCATGGGGAGGGGAGATTGTCGGCCCTTTGGTCCCCGAAGGTGTAAAGATGAATCCATAAAGTATGTGGGTTTCAAAAACCCCCTTT
>JAODAL010056121.1:0-23501 GCA_025379985.1 Phyllomedusa bahiana | reverse complement strand
CTCCCCCAAAACTCGACCCCCGGGTCCCCGATGGAGGGCTAAACGAGACTTAGGTTTTTAAATTTTTTTGGGGAATTTGTTTTAATTGGGCAAACATTTGTGCTTTGGGAATAGACAAATTTTTTAAGGCCCAAGGCGGGTTTCCAGGGACGTTTGCATAAGGTCCAGCGGGGGATCCATGGCGGCCAGGCTGAAAACTTGGGGGACCTCTTGCCCCAAACCCAGCGCAGAGGACAGGAAAGGCATCTGAGGTCGGAGTTTTGGGTTTAAGGGCCCAAGGGAACGGGCAGGGAGACCCCACGGGTTCCCCGGTCTTGGAGGGGGGGCGGGATTTTTGGGCCCATGGGGGGGGGGGTGTCCGAGGGGTGGATTTGGCGTTGATCTTTTTCTCGTTGCTGGGGGGTGGCGGGCGGCTGATTTCCCCAGTCGGAACTAAAGGGCGGAGGGAACGGGATGGTTTCCGTGGGGGGCGGGAGCCTTTTTTCAAATTTGTCCATACCCCCCCCTGAGGGAAAAAAGAAGGGACAAGCAGCCACCCCCGAGGACTCCCGCCAGGGGGCAAGGGGGGGGGTGCCCCCCAGGGAGTTGAGGGGAGAGGGATGCTAAGTCCAGAAGCAAGGGCCCAAAAGTAGTTCTGGGGGGGAAAAGGGAGGGCAGGGTCACAAGGCCACCCAAGAAACAAAAAATTTCAAAAAAATCGGTCACGGGGCCCAGGGGAACCCAACTTACATCTTTTAAAACCAACATAAGAAAAAAAACCTTAGTGCGAGTTTAAAAATTTAAAAACAAAGATGAGGCAGAAAAAAACATTTACAAACATGCAATGTAGTAAAAAGCCAGTAATCGCAAACAGAGAAAGAAAGATGGGGCCTTTAATAGGTCTGGACTGCTAAATGAGGGGGGGAAAACAGTGGGTGGGGGAAACCTTAAGGAGTGCCCCGTGTCAGAGTCAGTGATGGCGCAAAACCCCCGGGTTTATTTTTTTAATAAGAATTTTCTGTGCAGCCCACCTGCGACCCCCTTTTTGGGTAGAAGCTTTTTTTTAAAAAAACTTTGATGGTAGAGTTACTAAAGTCCACGGCCCAGCGGCGCAGGTGAAACGGGCCAAAATGCACGGATGGAGGTGGGGAGGGGGGAGGTAGCCCTTTGGTAAAGACCCGGCTGCACCCCCCAGCCAGTGAAGAGGGCCTGGGGGGGGCCAGGAAGAGTTGAGAGTTAGTTTGTTTCAAGGGAAAGCAGGGTCCCAAAGAGGCCTCAGCAGACCCGGGGGGGAAGCAAGGGCTATATTAGGTGATCCCCCAGCTGGGGGCCCCCAGGAGTCCGCCAGCGAGCAGCCTACCCCGGGAAATTTGGCAGCGGGGGAAATTTGTCCCCCCCACCCCCGGGCACTGCCTTAATGGAAGAGGAAAAATTTTCTTCCACCTCCCTGAGACTCTGTGGTCCCTCCATGTGAGGGGGGGAAAAGGGCGACGGGTACCCCGGGGGTGTTGGGGTTTTCAGTCCGGGCCCCTCCCGCAAGCCCTCTTGAAGTGGGAGTCTCAAAACCCCCGGTTTTTTCAAAACCCGTCAGGCAGGGTCAGGGGGCCGCTGCATCCCCCCGGGCCCGGGGGTAAAAGTGGCGGTTGGGCCCGGCAGGAAAGCAGCGTGCCCGGCCCCAACCCCCAAAGGGTGCGGGGGCTGGGTCCGGTGATGGTGTCGGTCCGGGTGACCCCAGGAGCCCCGGTGTTCCCCCCAATGGGGTTTGGGGTGGTTTTTCCGGGGATGGGCAGCGGGTGGGGCCCCCAGTCACGAGGGTGCGAGGCCGGGCCCAATGAGAGAGCGCGAGCCGCTGCGCCAGGCCTCGGCGTACCTACGGCAGTGATGCGGGCCTTCCTCCTGCTGTGCGGACGCTGGTTGCAGTTCCCGGCTGCCGGTAAGTAGAGCAGACCGGTGCGGGCACTCCTAACTTCCCGCCGCGGCTAGCAGTGGGGGCTGAGTCCAGAGATGGCGTGCGGGCTGTCGCGCCGGATATTCACGCGCTCCCGATAGCGGCGTGGGTCCTCCTCAGCGGTGGTGAAGCTGGTCATAGGTCTCGGCTGTCAGTAAGTGGGGCAGACCGGTTCGAAAGCTCCTGACTTCCCGCCGCAGCTAATGTTGTGGGCGCAGTCCACTGCCACACTTTCTGCTCCGGCGGTATTCCTCCAAGATGGCCGCCGCTTCTCTAAATGCAGGCCCCATGCGGCGCCACGGACTCCCGGGGAGGATACTGAAAATGACTGCCGGATCGTGGGCACCAACACCCCGGCTATCTTCAGCGGCAATTCAGGTTTCTATGTGGTCCGGATGGTTGTGGGATCCAAAAGGATTCAGGTACCCTGGTCAGGAGCTGTGCTAAAATGCGGCCATACTTGATGCCCCACCCCCGTAAGTCCCTTGGTCTCATTATTTAAAAATGTGAACAGTATGATGAGGACTATTTAAATTACAATTCATATTCCAAAAGGCTGCCACAGAACATGTAGGATGAACATGACTACCTTCTGCTACTCGAACACTGTGATGTGACTAGCACAAATCTAATCCTAAACTGCCACAGAACATCTCAGATGAACAGGACTACCTTCTGGTACTGATCCACCATGAAGTGAATAAAACAAAAAAAAGACTGACTAACCCTAAGTATCAGGCCAAGAAGCTGCCACAGAACGTGTAGGATGAGCAGGACTACCTTCTGCTACTGATACACCGTGAAGAAAGTATGGCATAGTTCTTAGATTTATGCTGTCTGGAAGCATCTAGGGTTAGGGCTTTGGCCAGAAAGAACTTCTAATTTGCCAGATCTTTTACCAGGCTGTCAAGTCCAATTTCTTGAAGTCGAGGTCTATGAAGCCCCTCTGATGAATCAAATCATCTCTTAGAGGAAGATGCCCGTATACCCCATTCAAAATCTATAACAAGGGCTGAAACCATGCCCTCCTGGGTCAGAAGAGAAATAATGCCCTTATCTGCTTGATTTTATGTAGACATTTGTGAATCAAGGGTAGAGGGAGAAACAGAGGAATTTTCTCCCCCAAGGAATGGAGAGTTACTGGGTGCCTGTCCTGCTTAGAGCACAAAGGGCGACATGTATGAAGCTCGCCACGTCGGGGCGCACCTTCCCGCCGGTTTTCCGGCGAAATCTGCGCCTGATTTATGTCGGCGCCGGGGCGCGCTCATATATCCCATGTAAAGTCCGCCACGCCTTGCCAGTGTTTGAGGCGCAGTGCGGGGCTGCGGCGAAGATTCGCCGCCGGAGGTATTGCACTCATACATGCAGGCAAAAGTCCACCGCGCCTCGCCAGTGTGTGGGGCGTAGCGCGGGGACTGAGGCGTAGCGCGGGGACTGAGGCGCAGTGCGGCGCTGTGCCGAAGATTCGCCATCCGAGGAGGTGCGATCGTACATGCGGGGAAAAGGTCCCTGCGCCTCGCCAGTGTGTGGGGCTCAGTGCGGGGACATGGACGCAGTGCGGGACTGCGCCGAAAATCTGTTCCGATGCAAGACAGGCTGAAAAACAGCGAGAAATCATTCCACATGTCGGTGCGGAGTATGAATCAAAAATCGCTTTTATAAAGGCGTTCAACATTCTCAGGAAAAGAGCTCAAACCTCAAAAATAAAAAATACATAAAACAAAATCACTTTCCAATATCCTAATTCAAGAATTAGGATATTGGAAATTGCCGGGAAATACAGTAATTCAAATTCTGAAAGCTATTCTCATTGGTCGGCAGAAACAGGCCAATCAGAATAGGAGCGACAGTGAACCATTAAAACCTATGGAGAACTATTAACCAATCAAAATCAAAGGCGGGACAGTTCAAAATACAGTAAAAATCAGAAAGAGCAGAATTGGCTGGCTAACGGGTGCTTGCTAGCTCGGCAAATCAGAATAGGAGCGACAGGACCTTAAAACTTGGAGAACTATGACCAATCAAATTCAAGGCGGACGTAAAATACAGAAAATGAGAAAAGTGATTGGTGAGCAGAGGGGGCTGCTATCCCAGCCAATCAGAGCGCGAGCTACTTCTCCATTGTAGTCTATGGAGAGATCGGCGCCATGCAATCTGGGGCTCTCAGCGCCGTGCGGCATGAGTATTATAAAAAAATAATTTTTATTAAGTGTAAAATATTCTTGAAAAAGAGCTGAAACCTTCTTAAACATAAAATCAATTAAATCCCGAACAACGCGTTTGTCGCCGAGACCGGCGCTACATCGGGGAATTGGGTTATAGAGAATTGCCGGGAAATACAGTAATTCAAATTGTTTAAGCTCTTCTCATTGGTCGGCTTTTAACCAGCCAATCAGAATAGGAGGGGACAGTGTCCCATTAAAAACCTATGGAGAACTATTGACCAATCAGAATAGGAGCGACAGGGGCCCCATTCTAAACCTTTTAAAAGGAGTATTAACCAATCAGAATAGGAGCGACAAAGACCCATTATACCCTATGGAGAAGTTTTGACCAATCAAAATCAAAGGCGGGACAGTTCAAAATACAGTAAAAAGACAGAAAAGAGCTGATTGGCTGAGCTAGCGGGGGGGCAATCAGAGCGCGAGCTACTTCTCCCATTGTAGTCTATGGAGAGATCGGCGCAATGTAATCTTGGCGCTCAGAGCGCGGCGCCATGAAGTTAATAATAAAAAAATATTTTATGAAGTGTTAAAATATTGTCAGATGTAAAAGATGAAACTTCTCTAAAAAATAAATCAGTTAAATCCGAAAAGCGTTTTGTCATCGAGACGGCGCATACATAGGGAATGTGCAATTAGAGAGAATCCGGGAATTCAGTAATTCAAATTGTTTAAGCTCTTCATGATTGCGTGGTTTATGACGACATCGAATCAAGAGCTCAGTGGCCCTTATATTTGGAGAGACATTGACAATCAGAAAACATTAGAAAACCCATAGGAGCGTCGCTCGCTCTCCCATTGGTCCAAATAAACCGCGCCTCTTTTAACTTAGCCAATCACAGAGCTCGCTCGGAATTTCTTTTCCCCATAGAACTCTGAGAAAGTAGCTGCGCTTGATTGGCTAAGCTAGACGAGCCCCCGCCGCTTCAACCAATCAGCTGTTTTCTGCCTTTTTACTGTATTTTGAACTGTCCCGCCTTTGAATATGATTGGTAATTTTTCTCCATAGGTTATAATGGGTCCCTGTCGCTCCTATTCTGATTGGTCAATTTTTCTCCATAGGATATAATGGGTCCCTGTCGCTCCTATTCTGATTGGCTGGTTTATGCCGACCAATGAGAATAGCTTAAACAATTTGAATTACTGTATTTCCCGGCGATTCTCTCTATTGCGGTTCCCTATGTAGCGCCGGTCTCGGCGACCAACGCGTTGTTCGGGATTTAACTGATTTATTTTTATGAAGGTTTCAGCTCTTTATCTGATAATGTTTTACACTTAATAAAAATTATTTTTTTATTCATACTCCATGCCGCACGGCGCTGAGAGCCGAGATTGCATGGTGCCGATCTCTCCATAGACTACAATGGGGGAAGTAGCTCGCGCTCTGATTGGCTGGGATAGGCAAGCCACCGCTAGCTCAACCAATCAGCTCTTTTCTGCATTTTTACTGTATTTTGAACTATCCCGCCTTAGATTTTGATTGGTTCAAAATTCTCCATAGGCTATAATGGGTCCCTGTACTCTATCTCTGATTGGCCGAGATAGCCAGCCCCCGCTAGTCAACCAATCGGTCTTTCTGCATTTTTACTGTATTTTGAACTGTCCGCGTTGATTCTAATGTTCAAAATTCTCCTGGCTATAATGGGTCCCTGTCCTCCTAATTCTGTTGCGAGATAGCCAAAGCCCCGCTAGTCAACCATAGCTCTTTCTGCATTTTTACTGTATTTTGAACTGTCCCGCCGTTGATACTGATTGGTCAATCGTTCTCCATAGGTTTTAATGGTTCACTGTCGCTCCTGTTTCTGCCGACCAATGAGAATAGCTTTCAGAATTTGAATTACTGTATTTCCCGGCAATTTCCAATATCCTGATTCTTGATATTGCGCCGTTCTAGATTTTTGGAAAGTGATTTATTTATTTATTTTGAGGTTTGAGCTCTTTTCTGACAATGTTTTCCGCCTTTATAAAGGCGATTTTTTCGGATTCATACTCCTGCTGCACGGAGCAGAGCGCCGAGATTTCTGTCGCGATCTTCTATGTTTCCTCGCATGTTCCGATCTTGCTTCACTTCGCCGCCACATTTAGACCAAAATAAACTAGGTCTGCTTGTCGGAGCTGCCGAGCGCTGCATTGCCCCGCGCTTTGGCGAGCCGCCATCGTACATGCCTCGGGGTTTTCGAGCGCGCCGCGTCCCGCCCCGGAACGCCTACACCCCGCTCCTTCATGCGGGGCGCAGCTGAGAGTGGCGAACGCTGCGCCTAACACTGCATCCCTGCATCCAACAGAAGGATTCGGGCAGGGAGGCGCAGTATACGCCAGAAAACGGGCGCAAAGCCCGTTCATACATGTCGCCCATAATCTTTGGCCCCTAGTAGATGCAGTTGCCATCTGATCGAGCTCTGGCTTGCCTGCTTTTTCTACAAGAACTTTAAATACTGCTTGATTTGGTCCCCAGTTAGTTCCCTCTTTGAGGAGTCTCCATTTGTTTTAGGCACAGGGAATATTAGAAAATAATACCCCTCCCTGTGTACGGGGGCTGGTACTTTTTTTTTTTTTTTTTATATTTTAATTTTTATTAATTTCTTATAAACATTACAAACACACAAAGCACAAAAAATAAAGTGATAAACATTAGCGCAAATGAACACAAGCCGGGCAAAGCCTGGCGTAATTTAAGTAAGGCATGTAAACCAAGCACGCAAAAAACGCACAAAGGAGAAAGAAAGAAAAAAAAAAAAAAAAGGGGGAAGAACAGAGCACCAGACATAACAAATTAAACAATGATACACCAAAGGGGTATGATATGCTTAACCAGGGGGACATGATGGCAAAAGGCTGATTCTGCAGCCAGAGGGGGCAAGGGTCCTGCGACCAAAAGTCCACTCTTGGCTCCACAGGGGGAGCAGAGGTGATCGAGTTAGAAAATGCAAAAAGGAACAGCTAGGCTCTGTTGATCACCGAACTCAAGCCCACCAAAGCCAACCAGCCGTGCATAAGCATGGGAATAAAGGAAGATGGCAGGTATAGTACCAACATCAGTTCCCAGTAAGAGCCGTGATGTAGCGGTAAATGGAATACACATGGGGGAATAGTGGTACGCCAATATTTGTCTTATGCTGAATAAAATAAGAAAGTGCAGCCACTTCAGAAGAGGTATAATGAACAAAACTAGCATTAAGCCCCAAATGTGGTTGCGAGGTATTAAAACCTGGTTATAAAACGTGACATGCATGACACTAATAAGTTGTAATTGAAACATTTTTTCCAAAAAACCCCTGCAACAAACATACGGGTAGAAAGTAAGCATAGGCACTACAATGTCGGTACGAGAAACAAGTCTATGAAAGTCACATCGACATGTAGGCCTTCCCTGCTGAGACCACTAATGCGAAGCTGACTCGAGAACAAATTATAATCTCATAGTCGGTAAGCGAAGATAAACTAACCCCGCACCCCATAACAGGGTAGAGGGCTGCGCATCACAGCACGAAAGTGGTCTTGAAATTACCAAAACCATAAAACAACAACAAAAAAGGGGAAAACAGGAAAGAAAGGGGGGGGAAGAGTTCAGCCCCGCGGGAGTAGGAGGCGAAAAACTCTGCTTATAACTGGGGGATGGAGGGTCTCTTTTTACAAAAACCACAATGACCCAAAGGGCCCAAAAAGGGGACAGTGGGTTCCTAATATAATTGAATGACAGATGGAAAGGAGGTCCCCCTACTCGGAGGGCTGAAAGTCCCGGGGGGGATTTGGTAGGCGGTCCATAAGCTCTGTACACGGACTTGTGGTCTTTGGGGACTGAGCAATCAGCTCTTCCATACAAAGAATGGAAGATATTTTTCCCCACTCTTTAGTGACAGTGGAGGAAAAGACTGACGCCGCGGCGAGGAATACAATCTTCGCCCGCCGTAGGAGGTGTTTCCCCGTTTAAAAATTTCTTGTAAGAGGATTGCGGGCAAGGGGGTATGAATAAAAAAATGCTCCGGATATCGGGTAGAAATTCCACAACTGTCCCAGATGGCTGAAGGACCTTTCCTCCAAAACGGTTTTTCGGACTGCGCACCCCCCCCCAAATATGAGAATAGATCCCCCCTCAGGGGTTTCATCTCAAAGGTGTCTGGGACATTGGGATACCCACGTATTAAGCGGCACTCTATACCACATTGACAATATTTTAAAATCTTGTTTTCTGGGACTTCCGGGGGCGGGGCATCAGCATGACGCTTTTATGCTAGCTCCTAAAGAGACACTACAATTCCAGCCTATAAAACAGGCCATCCGTGGGCCTGTATGCGACAAACGCTACTGAAACATTCTCAGAGTGCACGGGGGCACCTGACCTGCGGTGTAAGGCCGAACGGGGAGAACCCCGGGGAGTCTGTAGCGGCGGGAATTTGCCGCGGAGCGGAGAAGCAAGGCCGCAGCCGCCATTCTTGGCGGGAGTACCCCGGAGAAGAACAGGCAGTCTATCTAAACACACTGCGCCCGGCAGCCAGGAAGACGCGGCGGGATTGGATGCATATGTGGAGGGCTCCCCGCGGCGAGTACACAAGCCAGAGAAACCAGGACAGCTCCGGCCGGGACACCCTCCTTGCCTACCTGACTTCACCAGCGAAGCGCGGAACAGAGAGCGCAGAGGTCGGCGACGGAGCGGGTGACGGATCCCACAGCAGCGGGGTGCAGAGAGGCCCCTAAGCAGACACTGCCGCTGTGCGCCCGGACTGGAGTCGGAGAGGAGCAGAGCTCGCGATCCACAACGTGCTGGTGACCAGCACGGAAGCCCTCAGCCAGAGCGGGTGAAATAGGAGACCCTGAGCCTGCAGCGCAGGGGAACTCCTGCACCACAGCGAGAAACACATCCAGACACAACTGTGAGTGCTGTCACGGGGGGAGGGCTATTGTGCTCAGCCGGACGGACTCCAGACTCTGAGGCTGCAATCTCTCTGCCCGTGGCGACGGGAGAGACGCCTGCAAGCTCCATAACAGAGCAGAGAACTGGGGGCCCATCTCTCCTCCTCTGACCAGCTACCACCTGGGGACACTGCCTGGCCCATAAAGGGACTTCCTATGGGGAGTGCTGTTCAGGCACAGTTAGCCTGCCTGCAGCCCTTAACCTTAGTGCGGAAACCTCCATTAAGATAGATTCCGAGGGGGAAGGAAGCGCTGGCCCTCCTCTGTTACTCCTTTACCTGCTTCACTACCACCAAGGTTGCATAACAGAGTTAATTGAAAGTTATCTAGACTGCGGGGACAAGTTGCTCCAGGAGGAGGTGTTTTTCTGTTACTAACTTGCTGTATCAATAGCTGTGTTCCTTGGCCGAAGTGTTGATACCTGGGAGAATACTGCCATCTATTGCTGTTAATAATGATTGCAGCCTCCTTTTCTCGGCTTCTTGTTTCTGCTGTAAAATATCGTTAGTCTGATGTACGAGACCTGAGACACCTAGGGGCACCCCCCTATGCTTCCAATATAACCAATATTGCACTCTTTATTCGACACCCACCCTATAAGATATGACAATTCAGGAATGGATGACTCAAGAAGATCTCGCTACAGACCCATAAATCCCTCTGCTAAGCCGCTAACAGTAGTAATCGCTAATTAATGGACAATATCTACAAACCTTGCCACACCTAACGCACGCGGTTCTCAAAAACGGCCCAGACAAAATACAGTTGCTGCAACTCAAGAAACCTCACAAAAAACCAAGCCCAAACAAAACACAACAGAAGCCGTTTCTGCTTCTTGGCAACAACGCCCCTCCTCATGGTGCTGGAGCTGCCAACACAATGGCGTCCCCACCTGCGAGACCGCCGAGCCTCTGGATGCTACTTCGAAATTTTATTGATGTACAAGAGTGTCCAGAGTTAAGCTTCCTGCTCTAGACAAGAGGATGGAAGTAATGAAGCTTTCAATCAATGCGGGCATTGGCCCCAGATAACTAATAACTCACAAAAACTAGTGGAGCTAGGAATCTCGCACTGGAATTGTGAAGACGGCATCACTGACTCGACGGGGCAACATCCACGCAAACCAATCCCTGATCGACAGTCTGCAAAATAAAATTGACGGACTAGTGAAACCGCGCACGTCGCAACAACCTCAGATTTATCGAGTACCAGAAGCCATCCCAGTGGACTCGCTTGCCACATACCTGACGTCAACCTGGCCAACGCATTAGGCCTTTGAACACCAAAGAGATTCCTCTCCTCATAGAGACGGTTAATAGCATGGGCCAATGCAGGAAGATCGGAGAAAACAGGCCCTAGTCAGTGATCCGCCACATATTCCAAAAACTGGACAATTTAAAGAGCGTTTTCTCTGAGCGTGACCGGCAACAATGCGAGTGTTGAGAGTAGAGGACGACGCATTCTAATTATTCCAAGACTTCTCACTACAAGTCTCACAAACGCAAGGGCCTTTCATCAGTCTGCCAGGCACCTTACATAGAATGGGATTACGATTCCAGCTGCTCTATCCAGCGGAAAATGAGGGTGACGGAGAATGGACAAACATTACCTATGAAGGCCTGAGGACGCCAAGGAGACGCTTCCTTCCCCAATGCACCTGGATAGAGTGAATGATAATTAGCGGGTGATTCTCATGTTACTTTACAGAGTCTTAAGTAGCTAAGGGAAATTATAGGATATAGTACTGCTTGTTTCAATCATTGTCACTTTTCCCTTCTTTCCCACCCCCTTTCATGTATCCCACTCCTTTATCCTCCTTTTTGGAGGCGGTTCTGTCATGGCGGGGGGGGAGGGGGGAGCACGAATTATGAGGCCGTTTGACTTATAATGTCGCCAATTTGAAATAGGAAAGTAGCGGGGGGGGGGCAGCCCACTTTGGGGGCTGGCGGCTCTTGAAATGTTAATTTAAATTATCTTTTTTTTTTTTTTTTTCTCTTATTAATTTAGCTATACGCCGTTGGCCTTTCCCAAAAATCGGAGCCTCATAGAGGCCAAATGTTTACAGGGCTTGCAAATTTTTGGTTTGGTTAACTGTGGTGTGTTCTCTTCTCTTAAATCTCAGACAAGATGGGTGGAGGGTTGGAAGAGCGGCTCGATAGGTGGTGCGTGGCTCTCACCTTGCTCTTTAGGGTAGGGAAATGGAGGCGCTCGCTGGGGACGCTTTCTCGGGTTTTGTGGGCCTGCGATAAGTCGCTTCTGCTATTTCCTCAATGGGACACTGGATGAGTGGTCTTGACGTGGAGGCGGGCTGAGTCTTCGGCAAGCGCCATTAAAACTGATATCTTGGAATGTGAAGGATTTAAATTATCCCCAGAGAAGCGAAAGACAGGGTTGCTGAACCACAATGAAACGATCAAAAGCAGATGTGTTTTTCTTGCAGGAAACAACACATATAGCAAAAGGACAGGTTCATCTCCAATTAAGGCCCACTGGTTAGGATGACACCAATTCTGGCGATAACTACCATTTCAAAATCGAGAGGGGTGGCGATGTATTTTTAGGAAGGGGACCATACAGTCTGTGGAGGATCAGTTTGTTGACCTGACGGTAGATTTATATTTATGAGGTACGTTTTGCGACCCTCCACATATACACTTTGTAATGTCTATGCACCTTGGGAGGGGGACGAGAGTTCTTTGCCCAAACCTTACGGATTTTCTCACTATGAAACCGCATTCTAATACCTTTATACTGATGGGGGATTTTAATGCAGGTCCTTGATCCCCGAATGGATAGGGTCAACCTCCCCAACCAGGGGAAAAACACCAGGGCTCTCACTAGAGGGATATGGTCGTAGACTTGAGGTTTTCGATTATGGAGGGGGAATGCGGGGGTGCCGCCGGGGCGGGGTACGTGGCGGGGAGTCTAGCGGAGTACGAGAGGGGAGTTTGGTGTGGCTCGGAAGGTAAACCAAACGTTCGCGACATATACATTCTATTCCCTCAGTCCAAAGGACATTCTTCTCGCCATAGTCAAGGGCACTGATCTTACGTCCCTGTGATCACAGGCGACACTGACGCGGATATATTACCAATAGCGATAATCAAGATTCACGCTCCCATAGTAAGGTCCATGGGGGGACCATCTCTCTGCACTAGGGGCACGAGTCTGGAGATTTCCGGCTACCTTCATCAGTCTGATGATTCTCAGGGAACTTTCTTAGGATTCCAAATGGACGCAATTCTTAAAGACATTGAGGCTTCATGCGCACAGAATACTATTTTTATGGGGACAGCGAAGGCTGTTATGCGAGGGCATATCATTTGCTACTGTTGCCATGAAAAGTAAACGCGCAAAAAAATAAATTTCAGGGAATTGCATTCCAGTCTACGTCACCATCAGAATAATTCTCTGTAGATCCCTCGGCCACAAACCAACTACGCTTCACGGAAGCCACAAAACCTTTTGAACGTTTCTCAAAGGGGAGGCTAAGGCAAACTTACACTGGCAAAAAGGAACCAAATATTATCGCTGGCGGGAAAGGATGGGGCAGGATTCTAGCGAACACAGCAAAACCGTGGCACAGAAAGCCGCCTATTGCGGCATAAAATACCACACTATTCAGGGGAACTATCCTGACAGATCTCGGGATATTGAGAAGAATTTGTAGGACTTTTCATGCAATCCACTTTATGGAGCAGATCCCTATGATGATCAGAAGGGTGACGTCATTTTGGACAAGTTGCCTTAACAGGATTTCAGACAGAAAGCCCTTTGGAGGCAGAGATTTACCAGAGGACGAGGTACGCGTGGGGTTTTTTTTTCGGGGGTGGCGAATGGAAAACCCAGGGCCGGACGGTTTCCCAGGCGAATTTTATAAAGATTGCTAAGCGCAAGAATTCTCTCCCCTACGGCAGACTTTATACATGACATTTATCTCCAATCTAAGGAGGTAGAAGCCTTTTACGACTGCGCTCTATACTATTGCTAAAGCCAAGAAAGACCCATTGTGACTAACTTCATATAGACAATTTGCTCTGCTGAATTCAGGATCTATACACGGTTTTAGCATAAGTTTATGGCTGCCAGGATGCTTATTTTTTGCCGGACCACTAAATAACATCACTGCTCATGATTGGCTTTTATTGCTTATTGGCTACTCTACTTACATTGTTTGGAAGATATAGAGGCATATTGCGCAGGCGCAGTCTGAGTCGCTACAGGTGTCCCAGGACGCTGAGCTGGTTGTCAGTTATAATAGGACTGTGAAAAGGTCTAAGGGCCTGTTCTGGTTGCTTAACACTCATCGGGAGCGAGGCTGTAAGGTGGGGTGCGATTTGGGTTTCTCTTTTGGAATTTTTCCCCTTGTTTTCCTCATATTTACATATATTTTTTTTTGATACTTTCTCCTTTTTTTACACACATTTTTCTAATCTTTTACATATTCCTTCCCTATTTATTTTCCTTTTCACCTCTTCTTTTTCTCCCGGCAAGGATTTAGGGAACCTCATCTCACGTACGGGCTTTCCTCGCCCATAATGCGTCATCCAATTAAACGACACACAACTTGCTTATTATACAACCAGCCTATTCCCCAGGTCATTGACACGAAATTAACATTTTTTTAATTAAAAAGTGTTTAATTTTGGAAGGGTACTTTTGGGGTTCGTATATGTTTCATATAAAATGTTCCTCTAGTATAACTTTTACACTTTATAAGCCATGCATACATTCATTTAATATACTGTCTGGGCGTTTTTTTGACTACCAGTGGCCTACAGATTTTAAATAGATCGATCTGTTTTCACGATGTTCGAGTTGGCAAAGAACACGCACTCCATAATTTCAACCAGTAGTTTTCATAGACATAAACTCTGACTGTATTCGTTCCCATTCAAATAACCCACTTCACCCCATCCACTTCAAATTTTTATTCAAGGAAGCTGAACACCACCCAGCAAACAATCTATTGTTTTCGACGCCCCCTCCCCCCCCCATCACTAATCACACCAATTTCAGAAGAAAACAAACTCAAAACCAGCCTGACAGAAGCGATCCAGGCCGCTCCATATAATCCAAAAATTTGGGGGTCCGGTTAACCCCCTCGCCTCAAGGTGAGCCCTATACATAGCTAGGTCTCCATTCACAAATTGCTATCCAATGCCCAGAGATGGACACACCGGAGTGATTCCAGTTGCAGTAGTTATAGTATTCTGCGGGCATTAGAACATTGCAAAGAATCCTGAAATAGATGTACGCTAGCCTGATGTTGAACTATATCACCCAACAGATCATCTAGTCTGAACACTAACCTACAGGAAGCACAACACTGCTGGCATACAAGCTTTCACTCAAGAAACTCATGAACCTCGCGACCAAATATGTTATAATCACTCGGGGCATCCAGACATTATGGGTTAGGGCTAGCACTCTCAGACTTGATGAAATTATGACGTCGACACAAGGGCATTGCCACAGATTATACCATCCTGGGACAAATCGGTTGGCTGTGATTTATTTACTCAGGTGGACTCACTGTGATGAATTGGTTACCCAAACTGATCCCTAGCACTAATTAGGTGGTCCCTACATGCACGCCTCGCAGCTATTCATATGATGAGGGACTCTACCATCATCAAGGAATGTTCCCCTCCAACCTTCTCAGAAAGAGCCTTTATTTAAATATGGAGCACGGGCTGACAACTGCATTATGGCTTTATAAATGTAGTACCAATGTTTTATTTGACTCACTCACAGTGACGCCCTCTCCAAAGTGCCACACTCCACGTCGGAATCAGCGCCCCCCCCAAATTGATTTTGCGGACTAACCCCCAGGCATGACGCAACTGGAAACAAACCCAACTATCATCGCCCCCCCACCCACCGGGGACCCCTTTTGTAAGTTGAGACTATTCGCCAGCTCATGGACAATCAGAATTTCCCATTCCCACTTATAATTGCCCAAGATATTTAATGCCCTTGCGGGCCAGATTTCCAAAGGTCCATCATCGAACCTCCAATTATGCGAACTGCCTTCATTGCGCCATAGGGCTGTACGGGGGACCACGCCTCTCCCTCTCCTTCGCCACCATAGAAACCAACAAATCTCTTCCTAACTGGCAACTGTTGCCGCCACTAAGTCTGGCAGTGTAATGCGGACGGGTATTTCCCTGTCTGTACACTAAATTAGCAAGTTGCCTCATAAGACCCCACCAAGCTGCTCAAGTGCCACCGCTGGATATGTGGTTGCTGCAATCCACCCTCCTGATTAAGACAGCTGGACGCGACCATAGCTAGTGTGAAAATCGGGAGCGCTACCCCTCCTCCTCACTAGAGAGCACCTCTGTGTATTTTTTTCCTATCCTAGGGGTTACTACCCGCAGAGGAATGCAGAAATCTGTCGTTCCACAGACTGAAAATGGGCCTGAGGAATAACCATAGGAGCCGCCCTATACAAGTAAGCGCTTAGGCAAAAGGACCATCTTAATACATATTGATCCGACCAACAAGAGATTAGCGGTAATGACTTCCAAATTATGCCAGTTTCCTAGTCAGTTCGGTCAACAAGCAACTGACAAGTTAAAGTGCCAGAACTTTCCTGCACATCTTTATGAAATCTGTATGCGAGATAAGTGAATTGTTCTTGCAATCTCCATCTGAAATCTTGAGGAAAACATCCGTGCTGGACTTCGTCACTACAAATAGCACTGACTTAGCCCAGTTCATTTTAGCCAGAGGAAGCCCATAGGTTTACTACATCTAGAAGGGGCATACAGGAATCTCGAGGGTTCGCCAGGTTACACCAATAGATTCATCCCCCCACCAGCATACAGAGGACACTTTCTCTGTTATCCCCTGTATCTCCCAGCCTTCTATCATCGGATTATTATTTATCAAAATTGGACAAGGGTTCATTTGCCAAGGCAAACATAGGGGGATAGGGCGACATCCCTGTCGAGTGCCTTACCCAACTGAAAATTTGTCGACCTACATCGTTCAACGCACTCTCGCCGTTGGCTTCCGATATAGATCTGAAGCCATCTAAGGAAACTTCTTCAGGGAATAACCCTTGAGCTATTAAACACACTCCACATGATTCTACACTCTATGGAGTCGAATGCCTTTTCATTATCGAGTGGACACAATCTCCCTATGCCACCGCGTTTCTCACAGGGTTACCTGTAAATTGTAAAAGTCTCCTAAGAATTCATGTCTGTAGATTTCCCGAGGATAAATCCGGATTGGTCCATTCCCGACAATAGAATGAATCATAGAATTAAGTTCAGCGCCAGGACTTTGGCTAGGATTTTTGCGTCAATATTGATAAGTGACATAGGACGGTAAGACTTTGACAGAGCTCAGACGGTTTGCCATTTTGTGTAATGACTAAATATTGTTGCAATCGTACTGTGATAAGGGCAATTGTCCTACTCAAAAAGTGTGGTTTTGAAGACCCTCCACCAATTCGGGGTGCAAGTCTGCCATTGTACAACACTTAAACCATTCACCGGGATACCATCGGGGCCGGGCTTAATTTACCGGCCACTCAGACTAATGCTTTCTGGACTCATCCTCCGTAATCGGCCCAGCCAAGTTTCCCTTTCCTCAATATGAAACCCAAACCCAAAAAAAAAAAAAACAAAACAAAAAAAAAAAAAAAAACCAAACCAAAAAAAAAAAAAAAAAAAAAAAAAAAAAAAAAAAAAACCAACAAAAAAAAAAAAAAAAAAAAAAAAAACAAAAAAAAAAAAAACAAAAAACAAAAAAAAAAAAAAAAAAAGAAAAAAACCAAAAAAAAACAACAAAAAAAAAACAAACAAAAAAAAAAAAAAAACAAAAAAAAACAAACAAAACCAAAAAAAAAAAACTCAAAAAAAAAAAGAAAAAAAAAAAAAAAAAAAAAAAAAAAAAAACAAAAAAAAACAAAAAAACCAAAAACACAAAAACACTGGCATTGAAATTGCCCTATGAGAATCTTTTATCTCGTGTCAGGGTGTTATAAGCGTAGAGGGAATATAACGTCCGTAATACTATGCGAACCTGAGCGGCTATTCCTCAGGGTCCGTCACTATATCCCCCTTGAATCATTTAAATCCCCAGCAAATATCCGTCCTAGGGTCTCCGTTCTGGCCAAAAAGGCAAAGCCCTCCCATTCTTATCCCCCTCGGCGAATATCGTATGTCTTTGTGTCAACAGGTCGCTTTTGGTGTATGGGTAAGGAGCAAGTTGTAAGCCCATTGTTTCCCACTTTCCAGCCTTCCTTATGTTCATCATCAGCGTTGACTTCCAGTATTCAGTCTTTGTTGGGCCAGCTCCCCTTCCAACTTCACTTAGATGCATTAAGGCTAGCTCTATGTGATGCTATGGCATTGATGAGGGTCCCCCTAGTCACAGCTTCAGGGCGTCCCAAGTTTCAAAGGGTCAGCAGATACCTCATTGTCTTCCAAATAACTGACTATCCCTCCCGGCATTTCCCTCCACCAAGGACGGAAACCTTAGGCCATTTAGGGTTCTATCTCCAGCTTTTCCTGATCCCAACCAGATGTGAGATACCAGCACAGTAGGGGGGGCATGGTCCGAGATGCCTCTCGGCAAATGTCTGCTGTTCACCACATGGGATAACAGCCCCACTTGCTCAAAAGCGAGATCTATGCGAGATAGGATACCGCAGGTTGCAGAGTAGCACGAGAACTGCCTGTCTGCTGGTGGTTTCCACCTCCCAAACCTCCGTCAGGCCACAAGACATAGCCATGTCCCCTAAAGTAGGATCTTGTGTTGGTCATTGGGCGTAGGCGGTCCATATCCCTGCACAGGGTTGCGTTAAAGGTCTCCCATCACCCAGAACTGGAACCACAGGATATAATACCTGAATATCGCTAAGGATTCCAAAAACGAACTAGGAAAAGGAGGTGGCACATTATACCCACTAGGAATATTTCATCCCCGTTTTTGCGCATGTTGCACAATGTACCTACAGGGGATTCAATGTGAGCCATTGCAACAAAGTAAAAGGAGGGTTTTTTGCACCAATATGGAGACCCCTCTAGATATAATTAGGATGTAAACCGCATGGTAACCAAATCCTATCATGGCCTTTGAGTGACAGAATTTTTTGCCCTCTCAAGTGGGTTTCTTGCATACAACTATGTCCGGGTTATATGACCGAGGTAACTGAACACTAATGCTCTTTTGATTTTTGGCATTGGCCCCCGGACATTCCACGATACTACATTAAAGGACGCATTTATTAAGTTGTAGGCCAATATCTCTTTCCCGGGTAGGGTAGACCCCGGGGCGCCGGACCCCTTGATAAGCCAGCTATTGACCCTATAGAGGAGCTAACAGGAAGTCACTCTCCACCTTTGATATTTAATCTGTCCAATAAGACCCCCTCCTCTACCAATATATCTCATCAACACTGTACTGGGCTGTCTTGTTCAGACAGGGAGTCAGGGTAACAGCCTATGCTGATGGACCTTCTTTTAATGATCAGGGAACCAGGCAGAATCTTAACTCCATATTATGACTGACTATGGTGGCAAACTGGATCCTGTTGGTTACACAATCAATGTGGACAAAAAGCGGAATGCTCCTGAAGGCCCTGTTGAGCCACTCCTGGTCGAGGGACTCATCAGATCAGATGGTGCAGATCGGTATGAAATACCTAGGGGTATGCTGACTAAATCAAATAACCTATACGTGCATAACATGTCCAGATATTCTGGGGGAATGGTGCAAAATATAAAAACAATGGGGGCCGGACCTCCGCTTGTCCTTCTCCGGGAGATGTAACTTAGTAAAATGGTAGAATTCACGCGCCTTCTGTACATTTTTTCCTCATGCTTCCGATATAATTTGCGGCCGAGGGATGACAAAGCTCATCAATGCGCAGTAAGACAATTATATGGAACTCTGGGAAAGCCCGTATCCCTCTCATTGTGCTACAGCAGCGACCGACTACATGGAGGCTGGATTCCCCAACATTCGCCTTTATAATAACTTGGCAGCGTTAGGCTGTTTCTGACAGCCTGGATGCAATCTCACTAGCAGTCTTCACAGATAGTTCACTAGTCAGGAAGGGTTACACGGCATCTCGCTCCATTAAACTCTTCTACATTACCCCTATGGAGAGCTCCCCTCAGACGGTGAAGGAGGATAGTGCTCATGCCGATATGGAGGGCATGGCGAAAGATTAGGCACAACTTAAAAATTTGAACCTGACTACTTCCATTTTTGTCTATCATACGTAACCCACTTCCAGGGTGGGAAGCACCACAAAAACTTTAGACTATGGCCAGACTAGCGCGTACACAAGTAAACATTTAGTTATCACCTCGACACTAAACAGATGTATTCTATCCCAGAACTGCAAAGGCCTATACCTATACCCCGATTCCGTTCTTTACATTACACTACAGGTATCTAGTTATAATCAGAGGTGAAGCGACACCTACAACCTGATGACTGGGACACGAGTTTTGAATGTGTGTTCTTAAAACCACCCACAAGACGAGAACAGCTGTCGGTCACTTATTAGTATCTTTTAGAGGATTGGATTATGACGGAACACGCTTTGGCCTAGCTAGATGGCAGGGAATAGGAGACGCTGAACATCTCCCCAGCTACGTACTAGAGGCACTAGCTTGAGACTTATAAGTTTCTGCCGGCTGCTTGGTACGTGAGTTGTTTATGAAGGTGCGCAGCCACAATGCTATCTTACACCGATTAGGGGACTTCATATGGGCAGGTTCCAAAATGACAAATGCTTCAAGTCGTGGGATGCAGCAGCGGACCTATATCACATTGCACTATGGGACTGCCCCTTGTTCGGGAGTTTTGGCTCTATATAACAGAGTTTATGAACCCAATCCCTAAACGTGTTCATTTGTTGCTAGTTCCTCATGGGCACTGTTTGTATTGTGAAACGAGAGGGACAAGAAACAACCAGGCCGGGTAAAAAGGATACTTACACGTCGTGGCTCGCGGCAACGGCAAAGCTATCTTGCAGGTATGGCTTCTGCCCGTGTAGTCCCACTCTGGACTTATTTAAAAGTAAACTTGATTTCCTAATGCGCATGGACTGGGTAGAGGCGCCTTGCAGAAAGAAAAAGGGTGCAGGAAGTTTTTTGAGTTATGGGGAAGGATACATAACATTTGCGAGGATATTAAGGGTAATATAAAGCGCTGTTTTGAGCCAACTTTATTGGTACAGGGTAGGCAAACTGGCGGGTGTGATCCAATAGATTTGCCGACAAGAAGATGGATGATTCTTAAGCGAGAATTATAGGCTTCACTGGAATCTGCTCGTGAGATACAAAAAATCATAGATACTGGGATGGTAATATATGGGCCTGCGGGAACAATCGGCGTTCCTTAACATGTACTGGCTGGGGAAGGGGGAGCCGCGCACCTGAGATAACTTAAAAAAAAAAAAAAAAGGGGAAGACTGAGAACACACACAGACTTAGAAGTATATAGGATTTGATTTATTGTTGTTTTTACACAGTCGTAAATGAGCTGTTAATGATACTGGCAATTTTGATATGGACAAAAGACTGTGTACTGTTTACTATGTGTTTTTGTTTTGTTAGGAAATTGGCAATAATAGAAAAAGAAGACAAATAGCATTGTCCTTGGCTAAAATTGATCGTATTGTATTTTTGATTATATATTTGTACTGGAAAAGATTTCTATGATATTTTTGTAATGCTGCTTCCATTTTGTTGTGTCAAGGATGATTTAATAAAAAAAAATTTTTGAAAAAAAAAAAAAAAACTTTTTCCCTGCGCTTTGCGGGCAATTATTTTGCCTTATGAGGAAAAAAAAAAAGACTTTCTCCTTTTCCCCCTGAAGGTCCTTGAGTTTTTCCCTTTTCCCCAAATGTACAATAATGAGGGAAAGGCCTGACAAGTGGAAGAGATCGCCACGGGAAGCAAGGAGATTAGTGTTTTTTGGAACAAGGAAACAACACATAATTTTTCAAAAGGAGTAAAGGCCCGGATGAAATCTCCTTTTGATATAAGGTAAAGAAGTGCCGAAAACTGCAGGGATTTAAAATGGTATCTAGGGCGAGGGGGGGAAAGGCCTGGGTTAGGTCGAGAGGGGGTAGCCCTGTCCTAAGGAAAAAAAACGGGAATATTCTCAAGGAAAACTTCTGGGCTGCCTGAGGGAAATAAATGGTTTTTGAATAGGAAACGGGGGTTTTTAAAATCCAAAAAGGGTTTCGGGGTCTTGGATTTCAAATAAAGAGAGTGTGGGGTGTGGGAAAAAGCAAAGTTTGGGGTTTCGGGTTGAGAGGTCTTTGCCAAGGGAGAAAAATTTTAAGATAGGGAAAAACCTTTTGGGCGATGTACCCCACAGTTTACCCTGCGGACTGTGAATCAGATCAAAACCTTTTTTTTGGCGCGGCAAAGATAATCATTTACGTCAGGCAGGCCCACACCACCCTCCGTCGGGGTCTAGCAGAAATCCCTTTTGAGTCTGGACGGGAGAAATGCCTATAAATTCAGTAAGATTCCTGAAGTTACCCAAAAGGGGGAGGCAGAAAAATTTGGGAAACGTCTGGAGAAAAATAAAACAGTTTTGGAAGAATAGACATTTTAATAACGTTCCTCTACCAAACCAAAAAAAAAATACCACCACCCCAACCCCCAAGCTTTGGAAATTTAGTAGCAAGGGAGGAAGTTTACGCTCGTATAATGAGAAAGGTCAGATGGAAATTTTTAACCCAAGTAGAAAATTTTTTTTCCCCGGGGCCGGAAAGGAGAAATTTGGGTTTAATGGCCTGGACTGGGACTGGTCGAGGAAAAAATTCAAAGCCTCAGATTTTGAGTAATTTTTTTTTAATTGGACCCTAAGCTGAAAACCCTCCAACTCGGACAAAGGGGAAGGGAGGAATAAGGGGGTCTTTTAGATAAATTAACGGCCCCCCCCCCCCCCCCCCCCCCCTGGAAAACAGAAAAATTTAAACTCCCCTCCGCCAATCGTTTCCCCCCCAAGTCCGGGTTGGTCGACAGTGGCCAGAAAAGGTGTTCCATGATCAGGGTAAACAACGGTGACAAGGGGGATCCCTGTGGTTCCCTTGCGTTATTAAGGGGGGTCGATAGGGTCCATTAACTTTTTATTTTGCGAAGGTTTTGGTAAGTGTAAACCGGGGTGGGGGGGACCAAATCCCCGTGTTTAAGGGTATCAGCCAAGAGACCCCAAAAGATCTGTCAAACGCTTTTTCAGCATCTAAAAAAAGGTTTAAAGGGCTCCATGTAATGGGATGATGGATAATATCTAACGTTTTTAAGTATTATCCCCGGCCCAGACCCGGGGTGAAACCCCCTTGATCAAATGGATCAAGGTTGGCAAAAGGGGGTTTTAAAAACGATTTGCCAAAATTTTGGCATAAATTTTAAAGGGCTAATTTTGAAGGGAAATCGGCCCCGTAGCTGCCCCGACCTGTGGGCCTTACCGGGTTTGGGTAGAACCGTAATTGGGCCACGGAGGCCCACCCCGGAAAGGGGAAAAGGCCCAGGCTGCTTAAAGCACTCGAAGGGCTGAGGCAAAAGAGGGGCGCAGAACTTGAAAAAAATTTTCCAGTGAATCCGTTGGGCCCCGGGCTCTTTCATGGGGAGGGTCCCCATGGGACCCAAAATCCCCCCCCGAAAGGCTCCCCAGTTTCTGAAAATTTGTCGGCAGGGTCGGAAAAAGGGGAGGGGGTCCGTCCGAGGGGGGGAAACGCCCCGCCCCCTGGAGGTTGACAACTTGGGTAGTTAAATTTAAATCAGCGCAATCTCGGAAGTAGAATGAAGAAGGTTGCCCGTCTATTCCTGATACCCGGCAAAGGTTGTGTCGCCCGTTCTAATGCCCCCGCCAAAAATGCCCCTTTTATTCCCTATTATAAAACTTAACGTCCCCCTACAAGAGTCTACCCCAAGGGAAACTTCAACAGTAGGCCCTCCAATTGGCCAAAACAAATCCTGAACATGGGGAAAAGAGCGTGTTTGGTAGGAGCTCAAGCGAGGTCACCTTTGTAAAGCCCGAACAAACGTGCAGACGGCTTTTTGGGCGACTTTGTGTTTGATCAAAATGCCCGGAGAACGCATTTCAGCGCCTCCCCTTAAAAAGGGGAGGTGGGGTCTAGCGTGGGCCCGACCGAAAGCTCAACCGCTCGCCGGCCCCAAACACACCGAATCCTGCAGCAGGAGCGTTGGGCCCCAAGGCTGGGGTGCCGGAGAAAAAAAGGGGTTGAAAAAAGATGGGATGGTGCGTGATCCCACCCTAGACATTTTCCATTTTTGGGGGTCGTTTACCAAATTGGGAGGGTTTACCGTTTGCCCCCGGTTTTTTCCCAAAATTTCGACGGAGGAAATGTATGGCGATTAGAAATTGAGTCAGCACAGGGTTCTGGGTAGATTTCATTCTGTTCAAGCAATTTGACAAAAACAAAACAT